>JAJJWW010000242.1:0-117773 GCA_023531295.1 Papaver armeniacum | reverse complement strand
CCATGTAAACTCAATTCACTCCACAACTCCGCCTCATTCATCTCGCAGCACTACCGTGCAACATATAGGCACAAATTCATGCGACTAAGACTCACCATCTCACAAGGCTCGAGCATCAATTCCACCTGTTGTTCCCCGTCAAGCACTAGCCCCTTGCACTCGGAACTCGACCGCCATCTCCATAACATCACCAGATGCTCCATGGAACCACTTTGCCTCCACATCAAAACCACACAGAGACCCATTACATGCTCTCAATCACCGCATCATTCTTCCCCGCACACTCTCAAAGTTAAACTAAAAACCACAATGCACAATGCACCGCCACTTTCTTCCCCCGGCAAGCATAATACTCCATTTTGGCCCTTCACATTCATCAAGACAATGGTTGGGCATTACTAACCCAAGCCAACACCACACAAAGCAGCATCATCAGGCCACTAGTCCACTCCCATCTCCACCGATACTCAATTTAAGAACATAACACGTACTTATATCCATATGCTCTGAAATCTTTTCCTTGCCTCCAGCCCATGACTCATCCATTGCTCTCCATCTACATAATCACCACTTACCTTTGCTCCATTGAATTTTCGTACTTAGACCCCCGCACTTCTTCATGGTCGGTCTATAACGCAGCTACACCCTTTATTTCTTGGAGTCTCCATAACCACAAAGACAACTCCACAAATAACCATCATCTCGTGCCAAATCCTAAGCATACATCTAAGCCGCCATTGATGCTCTTACCATCTTGCTTCTAGCTTCACCTCCATCGCTTTAACTCGCCACTCCCATTGCAACACCCATTTAGCACTTGCAAACTATGAACCCATGTAGTCAGCACCACCAAGGCTTCTCCAGCCTAATGTTGACCGTAGTACCTCAATGATGCATACTCAACTCGCCATTTTCCATTCATCATACTCTTCTATCATATATTCACCCACAAAAACTCATTGAACCGTAGATCCGAACTTCAACTTACAACCCCATTCTCATACTCACTTGAATCTTGGATCTCAACATCATCCATTTCACGGCAATGACTCAAACAACACACTCCATATCTCGACTCCCTTTTCTTAGCTATTGTAAACTCGTAACCTCCATCAATCTCCTCGAAATCGAACCCATTGCATCTCTCGAGATATTGAGTCTATGTTCTTGGTAAAAACCAATAGATCCCGAATCACCGACCATTTGAATCACATCAAACCCTAATTCATTGTTCCGTAACCGCAAATTGTTTACAAATCGAACCACTTCATTCTCTTCTCTCGCTCAAGCTCGCATTCACTCGATTCTCCCCGATTCTCATCTCACCGCCATTCTTCAACCACACTAAAGCCTCACTGATCCATTCCCTCTAATTGCTCGTATTTGATCTCATGAGTAACAACTGACACCCCCGCCCGATCTCGATTCGCTTCTTCCCCACTCGAACAATACGATGCTTCTAGGGGGAGTGGTTTTCATTGTGAGATGAAGTATTGACTAAGGGGGAATGATACATATCACCGTAGTATTATTTTCAAAGTTATGATACAATTGAACTTTGATGCCGTGTAATAATACTATGATGGATCTTCAACAAGTAAAGGATGAGCACACGCATTGTTGAAGAACCAAGGAAATCAAGCATGTTGGATTTTGGAGCTGTAATGCTTTTAACAAGTACAATCTATATGTAAAATGGTTTTGTCACTAAAATTGACAAAGGGGGGGATTGTTAGAGCATTGCTCGGTTGAACCTACTAGCGTTGGTATGTCGAGTTAGTTGTCAATTTTAGTTGCCAAAATGCATTCTTGATTTAGTATACTAAAGATAGTTTAGGACTAGATTAGGTCTAAGAAGAACTACTCTTAAGGATGAAGACTGAAGATTACAAGAAGGCATCAACAAGGACTTCATAAACAAAGGTATTAGTTAATTGATTTCATTTGGATTCTTGTTCAATTCTACCTTTCTAATCTATCCAAACAAATGCTCACTCTATGGAACAATTCCTATGACGGTAAATGTACATTTATGTATATATACTGGAGGTTATTTGAGCCACGACTTTTGTGACAATAACCTTTATCCCTGGAAAGGTTTTCATGTTATAGTGAACGAGATTACGAATTCAACAAGCCAAGAATCACTCAATTCCGAGTTATAATGATGAAGTTATGAGTGATTTATTAAAGTAACAGTTATAAGTGTTGCTGTAATCTGTTACAGTTCGTTAGTAGGAAACAATCCATGGACTACTAGTAACAGTTCACGGACTTGGGCCTAATTACGTGACTAGAAGTCTTATTTAGTCAAATTGGTGATGTTTCCTTATCTAGGCAAGATGGATATTAATCCAAACATATTTGATTACCATATTAAAGTGTTTGTGATAACTTTAAATTCCTGCCTAAGTTAAAATGTGATTTATTCACATAAATACAATATGTGCTAATTAATTATTTATTTAATTATTTTGGCAAGAGTTGTAACTTAGGAAAGACTCCCAAAATTAGGAGAGTCTGGAAAAAGGAAAATAGCTTTGCTTAGTTTTCAAGCTATCTTTCACTATAAATAAAGGGTTCGTGAGTGCTACACGTTTTCATCCCCTTTGGAAATTTGGTGTAAGCTCATAAGGTTGTTTTCCATGTATTCTGTTCTTCGTGAACAAGACTGAGATAAAAGTCTTTGTATTGGGGATCACAAAGCCGAGTTGGATTAATCTTCGTGATTGATTATACAACTTGTAATCTAGGTTTTTCACCTCTTGTCTATTCTAAGATTTTCTCTTCTGATATAAAACCATTCAAAAGTTGTTGATCATAAACCCTAGGTTTTGATAGATTTCATTTTTCCGATCGTATACCAACACTTGTTAGTCGAAATCGGAAGCTAGAAAGAAAACTTTGATTAAGGTATCTCGTAAAAATCCTTAAGAAGTTTTAAAGAAGATATCTCTAGGTTTATTCTAGTTGTTCTTGTTGTTGAATAATTAGGTTTCTCTTCCTTTATTGAAGAGTATAATAATCCCGAATCTACGAGTTTGTTTTGATATTACTTTTACCTAGTAATTGTTTTTATCAAAATAAACACAAGATTTCCAAAACCTTGATTCACATCTAAAGGGAAATTAAACCGGTGTTTTGTGCAAACAAAATATCGAATCGTATCAATCGTGTTGTTGTATCTTCTAAAGAGAGCCTTGGGTTCTGCTAGAAGATTAACGAGAAGAATTCCTAAAGACAATCGGTTTTGTGCTAGGAGTTCTATTAGGGCTGAAGCAGGTATTACATCTAGTCCGAATAGGTAGTAGGAATTTGGTGTAACAGCTTATAATCAGTGTGTATTTATTCTGGAATAGGTCCCGGGGTTTTTCTGCATTTGTGGTTTCCTCGTTAACAAAATTTCTGGTGTCTGTGTTATTTATTTTCCGCATTATATTGTTTATCTTTATAATTGAAATATCACACGTTATGCGTAAGTTCAATCAATTGGGAATCCGACCTTTTGTTGTTGATTAAATTGATTGACACTTGGATGTTGGTTTTTGATACCTTGATATACTTTTGTTGTTGATTAAATTGAGAAATAGAGATACAACTCCTTGATATACTTTTCTCAAGATTGAGTCTGACTGTCTAGTTGATTCTCTTAAAAGTATATTAGAGTAAGTCCTATCAGATTGCCAAACGAATTGTTGGGTGTGGTTGTTGTACCCCCGCTTTTTCAAAGATATTGTGGAATCACAAACGATGAGACGAAGATATTTGTGACTACTTTTTGTCTTGCCTATCGGAGATTAAATCTCGAGCCAATCTTAGATAAGATAGTACTCAATCACGATAGAAAATAGCAAGATCAGAACACGCAAATACAGAAAAAATAGTTGGGTCTCGCTTCACAATCCCAATGAAGTCTTCAAGTCGTTAACCTACTGGGTTTTGGAAAATCCTAAGGTTAAAGGAGAATCGAATCTAGTCGCAACTAGTATCACATAGGAGGTGTAGGGATTAGGTTTCCCAGTTGCTAGAGTTCTCCTTTATATAGTCTTCAAATCAGGGTCTGCAATCAATGTTACCTTCGTAACAAAGAATTCAATATTCATCGTTAGATGAAAACCTAATTAGACTCAATCTAATATCTTTCAACCGTTAGATCGAACTTAGCTTGTTACACACAAATGAAAAGTGACTTCATTTAGATATGGGTAACCGTACCTAAATGTGTACACCTTGTTGGCTCAACAATAGTTAATCGAAGTTAGCCATATGAACACTTTCATATGAACCATATTCATCTTAACCATAACTAGTTCAAATGACTCAAATGAAACAAGTTCTAGAGTTGTTCAATTGTTTCTATTCTCATAGAAGTATACAAGACACAATTGAAGCAAAACCGATTTTGATTCACTCGAACCAATTCATGAACATTAGAGCCACGGTTTGCAAATTATTGCATTCCTTTTTATATAAATGTATTAGTTCATAAACAAATCACCGATTTAGAACATAACCTACGTACTCAAGTATGCCAGCGAGTACGCATACCTAAGTGGCCGGACTAAATTTGGGTTCGCCAGTACGCGAATGTGTACGCATACCACCAAACTCAGTTAAGTCCCGGAAGTTGAAACTTACGTCGATACGCGTACCGGTATGCGTACTAAGTTTCCAGACCTTCACTAAACCAATCAGTACGCATACGGGTATGCATACCATGGTTCCCGGACTTGAATAACTTGCAACAGTTAGCATACAAGTACGCATACTGTTCTATATCCAATCATGGTTATTTGTTCTAAACTCTCATTTCAATCATTAAAACATTCTTTAGAAGACGAGAATAACTGCTGAGAAGGCGAGGGTACCCAAATATACCTCAAGATAAAACTTTTCCTACCTATAAGCACTTTCTCCGAAAGTGATTGTCTATGGACTAAGTCGAGACAATACAACTAATCGGTTCACACTTCGTGTGATCATCTATGGATACGAGATCTGGACAATACAACAACAAAGTATGTTTACTTGATACAAAGGTTCGGACTTAACCAAACAAAATAGGATTGCTTATCAAGTAAATAAGAATTAACGTTTGTGTGATTTACTTTAATTATAATAAAACAATTATAATGCAGAAAATAAAAGTAAATGACACATAAATATTTTGTTAACGAGGAAACCGCAAATGCAGAAAAACCGCGGGACCTTGTCCAGAACTGAATACTCTCAGGATAAAGCCGCTACACAAAATTACACCTAACTTCGTATAGTTGAGACCAAGTAACTAACCCTATAGTTCACTTAGTTCCGCCTGTATTCCCACGCCTCCGACTTGTGAATAAGTCACGTACTTGGAACAATTCCTTTGGTTCGTATTCAAAACAGTAAAGGAACAACAAATCTGTTTGGTATCAACTCTATTCAACCAAGTGATATGAGTCGGACAAAGGCTCTTCTGTTTATCTTAACATAAACTCCTTTGTCGGGTCCTTAGATCTATCTTATGTTCAATCACCCAAAGGTAATCGTTTAATATTAAGCCAGTCAATACCTTTAATCACAAGGAAACGTATTGATGCCGATCTACTCAATTAATCAATCCAATTTACCACAAGGATAAACCGATTATTAATTGGATCCTCTTTTACCGAAACAAGTATTGTGCACACCAAAGATTATAAAACCCAAGTCAGATCTTCAATATCTTCTTTGTCCTCAAATCTTCTTAAATATTCAATAAAGACCTGCACACAATCACTTGAATATCTTGTGATCAATCACACATAGAACAGAGTCTGTTAAAAATGGATTATCACAAGATCGTCTTTAGAACTAACAAAAGTCTAAAGATCCCTGTCGAAACTCTGAACTAGTTTGAGTGAATCTTATATCAGAAGAGAAGATTCACAAGAATAAACAAACTAGGTGCAATCAGATTTCAACCAACGTTAGTCAATCAAATCAATCGAAAACAAAGATAAACCGCAATTATCTAGTTTCCCACCAACGGGTTGCACTAGAGCTTCTCAATCCCAAAGAAGACTTTAAATTGAGCGGTCGTAAAAGATTTCGCTTAATTAGGTTACCCTCCTCTCCAAATAGGCGACTACACAAGTAACAACAACAAAAGACTAAATCTGTTGTTACGAAGGATTAGTTTGCTAGAAAGGCAAACTTCGTGTATTTATAGACAAGGAAGTACACGAAGTTTGGACACCAAGGAATTTCCAAAATCGAAAATATTCTCAAGATATTCATTAAAGCACAAATTCGGTTTCCATAATTCCTGAAATGCTGCTCGTCCAAAAATAACGATCGAAATCTCTCGGAAAATATAATTAGTAAATGCACATTACTAATTCTGTAATTTCCCTACAAAATGAAATTAATAACCTTAATTAAAAGATTCTTAACTTACTTATGTTTCGATCCTGGGATTCTCTTCCCTTAGCCGTTAAGGAATATCTTTGAACAATTATAGAAATAAACATTCACTGCACGTGTTCAAATTTTGTCGACATCTTAACTTTGTAAGTTCTCTTTCACACTTACAACCTTGAAACCGATTTTCCACACTTCCAAACAAGTTTAGAATTGGTTCATCTGACTTTCAAGAACTATGTGATTGATCAAACCAACATTCAATCACAATCATGGGTTTACGGTTCTACCAAAACAAGTTTCGGTTCTACCTCCATGTGAGTACTGTGCATAGTCACACTAGCTTCCCAAAAATTTGGTTGACTAGGTACTAGGATCGGTTCCCCACATATATATGGTATCTAACTTATATGTGTTTCACATGTCCATAAGATCGGTTCCCCTTTCTGTTATAAACCTTGTTGCACCCCATACAAGGATCGGTTCCCTTTGATGTACTGCACCCCTTACTAGATCGGTTACCTTTCCCTTACTAGGATCGGTTCCCTTTCCATTACAAGGATCAGTTCCCTTTCCCTTACAAGGATAGATTCCCTTTCCCTTACAAGGTCAGACATACAAAATCCGATCATACCACAGGTGATTACTTAAGATCGGTTTTACTAATAAAAGTTATACAAATACATAAGTCAGGCCTTTGTGAACAGTTCTACCAAGAACACAACAAGTTGTGAGCGGTTATACTCTATCACACATATTGGTTGTTCATAAGATATGCAATGAATAACAAAACCAATAACACCTGGCAATTTCCTTTTCGGTTCACAAACAAGTTTATGAACTTACTTCCTTAGAACACATGTAAACATTGTTCCCTAGGATGAAATCCTCACCTCATACCCATACATAATCACAATAACATTCAAATGATTATGGCGATGTCTTATCTACAAAGTTTAATGGTTAAGCAATAAACCTCGTATTGTATTCCTTAATATTATGTCTATCTAGAGTTCAAATATGCTTCATGATTATGTTTTCAATATGCACGACTTGAAAGATACGTTAGGGAATAAAACAGTTCAAGTCAAATATCACTAACCTCAAGTGGAAGGATGATTGTTGTCGTTGTAGATCATTGCTTCTTCACATCTTCAAGTCTTCGCAATACTTGTAATGTCTCATATTCTAATACTTTCAAGCTAACCTATACGAAGTTTAACTCTAGTATATAATCAAGCGACTCTTAACATGAGTTTTGATTCAATAAAATATGACAACCAAACTTGACATACCAACACTTGGTGGGCTCAACCGAGCCATGCTCTAACAGTTGTCCCACACAAACTATTAGCTTCAAAGCAATTTTCAAGTGATCAAATGATCAATACGAAACATTCTGAGTCTACGTCAAATGATTGTCTCACACAAATCATGTAAGATGTTACAAGGAGATTTTCACATGATCATGTTTTCACTTTCGTCAAGAATATAAGATGAACTTGGTTAAAGCAAAAGCTTACCAACACATATTTCGAGAAATATGTAAGCGAGTTAAACTCAGCTCGAAATATCAAATGTGTATAATCGAAGTCTATATAGCTATATGACTTTTTTCTCAAATACGAGATAGAGTAGATAGACTTTTGAGTGATAGATGAGTTCAAGTCTCCACATACCTTTTGTTGATGAAGTTCCACATGCTCCCCTTAGTAGTCCTTCGCCTTCAATCGATGAACTCCGTGAAGTCTAATGCTCAACTACACTTACTATCCTAATCCGAGACTTAGATATAAGTAGACTAGAAATCAATACTTATAGTTTTGACAACTAAACTCGACAAACAAGCTTCCGATTTCGATCGAGCAGTTCTCTAACAACATCACCTAAAGAAATCAAGTGCATAGGTTCTTTTGAAATCAAGAGACGTAAGGGAACCACTGCAAGAGAGTAGTTTGGACGAGTTTTTATCAATTACATTTCATACCAAAATTTTAGAGTAGGCTAATTTTTGTAGATTCTTAATATAGTTTATGCTCAAACTGAAGGAGGTATCGGGGTTTCGCTGCTTCGCATTTTTCCTCGTTAACAAGATCTGGTGTGTGATTTCCTTTACTTTTTACTCTCGTATTATGTAGATTTTAAAGTACAAGCAAGTAGTACGTTAATCAATCCTTGTGATTTAAGAATATTTTACCGAGATTATCCCAAAACATTTCTTGTTTGATTTAATCTTGATTGAATTTCATGGAAGTTTTTTTTCTATAGGTTCTGTAACAAAAAAATTGATGTTGTACTAGTTACCCTCCTCTTTTCAATGTGTAATGCTAGCAATTAACGTAAATTTTGAAAACAATATTGGTTGTTAGAATGAAGCCGAGGATAAACCACATTTATTTATGAATATTGTTGGATTACTTTGATGACATTTTGTAGTTTTTTGACTTTCGGTTTTCTTATATGTTTATCATTTGAAGTATTTTGACAGTGTATAATAAGGTTGTCGCGCATAATGTCGACAGAAGTGGAGAACCTGTCCAGACTTGGGAAGTTTTTCAAGGTATTCGGAATTCGGCAACAAGCATAGATGAGAATTAAAGAACTTTGCACACTCAAATAATTTTTACAGATGAATGTTTGCAATACAAACACACTGGATGATCCTCTAAACAGTGAACATGGATGAGAATTTGGCGAAATCCATATATGCACAATTAAAGTTTAGCTATCAAATATTAAATGAATGCATTTATAATATCTTAACTTGTTGTAATAATAAAATATTTATATGTGAAACATGCTCATCAATGTACCAAAGCTCAAATATTCACATGTTATCAGGTTTCTTTGTTTGTCACCCCCCTTCCCCCAGAGCAGTGGCCATCTAATTTATCATATTAATTTCTCAAATCCTTGTAAGATTTTGTATATCAAATATCCATCAGGTAAAAGAGAGTTTGACGAATCCCAAGTAAAGTCTTCAAAGTCGTAACCTAGTTATGTTTCACAAAGAAACCTAAGCCCGACTCTATATGCAACTACTATACATCGTGTACGGATTGATATTCTACTTTCAAGAGATTCCTCTATTTATAGTGATGAAACATGATAGTTTACTTAAGGTTCAAGCAATTGTTACTTATGACCAAAGCAAGCTCGTTAACTAGTTTTTATGCTCAAGAATTAATTTGATCCCAAGCAAACTAAATTTATCAACACCTGATCGATTCCAAACAATATAAACCATGGAAGCATGTGATAAAGTTGCCTTGTAATACAAAGAAGAATGTGCACCTACATATTTTTCGATTAAAGAACCATGCATAGATGTTAGCTTACGAATAACCAAGTATGGTTCGTGAACCATCAAGAAATGTTGGAGTTCAGGTGGGACCCAAAAACATGCCACTTTGCCAACTAATTTTCCAGGAACACACCCAAAAGTATATTGTTCGAACTGAAAAATCAAATCGGGAACGCAGAAGCGAATTTCAAAAAGGGTTCGAGAACACCTTAAAATTACATAGTTCGCAAACCGAAAAAAATAAGTTCGTGAACATTTGTGCACCTTGGAGTTAGGTAACATAAAAACTAGTTGTTTGTACCATAAGTAAAAATACCACTTAATGGGCCAAATTGATACTTGAATCATGTTTTGGTCCTCATCCAAGCCCACTAAACAGTCAACCAAGGCAGCCCACCAGTTTGCACAGATAGGTCAATGGTCAAAGTCGGTCAACTATCAAAGTCAGCTTCCAGTCAAGGTCAATGGTCAACGGTCGGTCAATAGTCAAAGTCAACCATCGGTCAACTATCGAAGTCAGTCGCACCCCTAGCCAATTTTCAGTCTTGTAGCCAGCAATGCTGCAAACCAATTCCCAGCAAAAACTCTTCCACGCCCAACCAATCCCTACCCATGCGCCAAACGGCCTCCATCCACACCGCCCGGTCATCATGCTCACAACCATCAAGCCGGTCCCTACCCATGCGATCACTGCTTCACAAAAATGTCCACCAATATCGCCGCCATCATTTATGCGAGAATTTATCATGGAAGCATAAATGTGCGCTTTCATGTAATTGAATTCAGTGATTTGACCATGCGAATTGAAGTCCAAGTTTCACCATGCAATATTCATTTCAAGTTTTTAGCCATGCAAAGCTAAATGCAAGAAGATTTGACCATGCGGTACTAATTGCAGCAGTTTCATACATGCAGAATTCACTCCAGCTGTTTCATTCAGAATTGATGATGGAGACATGAATGAGCAGTTAATGTAATTTATGTTTGTATTTAGATGTGGAATTGTATAAATAGGAGAGAGCAGAAATCAGGAAGGGGGAAGCCAAGAGGAGAGAAAAACATACTTTGTAATACAAAAGTCAATAAAACATTTCTCCCCAAGGGGATTCGCCCGTGGACGTAGGCAACCTATGCCGAACCACGTTAAACCTCTGTCTTTCATTTTGTTCTTCATTTCGTCTCCTAACCCAAAATACACACCAAACTATCCATTCATCGTGTTTCGTGCCCTAAAGTAATTTTGGGTACAAACATTGGCGCCGACTAAGGGGATATACGAGAAAAGAAATCGTGCTTTCCCATTGAGAAAAGTTGTAGAAAATGCTTCAAAATCCTGTCCGTGAAAAAGCAGTCTGAGCATTTTGGAAAATCACTGCTACAGTCCAGTTGATCGCAACTGCTGCAGACCAATTTGATCATAATAGTCGCAGTCCAGCTGATCGCAGCTGCTGCTGATCGTATAATCGCACATACTACGATCCAGCTTGATCGCAAATCGCCGCAACCAAGATTCGCCGTTTGATTTGTTTGAAGCTATTAGTCATGGATACCGCTGAAAATCACATCACTACAAAATCTGATGATAGTGTTGCTGGAACGCTCGTTTCGCGGAAAAAGATGTAGTGAAAACCATCAAAACTGTTGTAGGATATTCGATCCACAACATGGCTGGATCCAGTTTCGATTTCTATCATTGCCGTCAAGCTGATCGCAGCTGCTGCAGTTCAGTTAATAACAATTACTATAGCCCAGCTTCATAATCAGAGGCCACCGAGACTGACTCATCGGAAAGTTCACTAAGATTGCTGCCAGGATGTTCGATCCGCAGTATATTCGAGTCCAAAGCTGGAAAAATTTGCTTCCCAAATAACATAGTGTCTACGTGTTCGAGTTTGTAAAATGTCAAAATCACTACTGTCATGATCACAAGGTTGTCAAGTTACCTACATCTCAAGGTGCTTGAATACCCCAGGGAAAACCTCCAGAAAAGCATCTCAGAAAGTTCCAGAAAGGGCCACAAAAGTGCAGCAAAACCATGGTGAAAGGTCCGTGAAAAACAGCAACAGTCCCTGGAACCGTTACAAATGAAATGAAGAAAATAGAAAACAGTTACACCAACCGTTGCAAGGCAATAAAATACAACAGTTCACAAAACTGTTACAAAATCTCGAGAGGAAAGATCACATTTCGTGAAAAGCGTGGCGAAAAAAAAAAAAAAATCAGTGAAGCCGGCGGCCATACTCACCCACTTCTGGGGGTGTCCTTCACCCACGTTGAATAGCCTCACCCACTTCCGTAGGTGTTGGTCACCCACGTTCGCCTGCCTCACCCACATCCGGGGTTTCGTTCACCCACGTTACTCTTTATCCACCCACTTCCATCAAGTTTCACCCCTGCTAGCAGTTCTGTTCACCCTCGTTAGTGACCTGTCACCCACTTCATATTTTGTTCACCCACGTCATCTGCCACGTGGGGCGTTCGGCCTAGTCAGCATGCCAGATCAGCAAAGTGAGGTCTAGTCACCAAGCCACGTCAGCAAACCATTGTCCAAGATGCGTACCACGTCGCCAAAGCGAGGTCCAAGCCACCATAACACGTCGCCCGCCACGTCATCAAACCGGGCCCGGTCGGATGCCACGTCGGGACACGTCAGCAACAACGCTCACCACGTCATCAATTACGCCTCGTCAGCGACAGTCATGTCCAAATCATCGATGCCACGTCAGCCACGGCACGCATGCTTTTTGGGATCTTGTTTCGTCAATAACTTCTTCGTTTAAAGTCCGAATTGAGTGATTTTTGGCTCGTTGGAATCACCATTCAATTTTCTACAATATGGAGGAGAAAACTCTTGAGTTTGAAAAAATTATTTTTGGGGTTCCGAGCGGCACATCAACCACTATCAAGTGAAAACAACCTGTCATATTCAATGTTCGGGAATGCTATTGCGTCGAGTTTCTACCCACAAAACGCCCGTGTGCAAGTTTGCGGCTGATCATAGTCGCTGAAATACACGCCCGTGGAAACTGTCTTCGATCCAAACTTGGACTTAATCGGTGCATTCCACCCCACGGACAAATCAATTACTAAGTCGAGACGAGACGCTAAGGCAACTATACTAATCATCGTCATTGAAAACACCGACATAGCCACTGGCATCCTAATCACTTCGTAAGCAAAGTCGCAATAACATTTTTCAATAAGGTAAGTATACAATTTACATATTTTTGCATCCTTTCATATATTCATGCATACTTTTGTTCAGTAAGACACCTTTAATGTGGCAAGCATCTTCTCACGAGGGGATGCACACATTTCAATTCTGCGCGCATCTGGAATAGTGGGATTGGCCCCCCGCGCGAATTCCAGATAGCAGACATATTCAAAATCCCATGCGCGAGCAAAATGCAGCAAGGCAGTGCACCCTTGTGCAAGCATTGAGCAGCATGACAATTACTATCTTCCGGGGGCGAGTTGCATATCACTTCAACACGACTGACCATCACTTGGGGGCAAGATATGTAACACCTCATGGTCTAAAATTACTCTTTTGGGGAAAGCTGTGTAACACTTCATACGCTTGGGGGCAAGTTACATAGCACCTAATTGAAATTAAGCTCCCGAAAATCGAAACTTCGTGTAACCCAAACTTCTTAGTCCTCCAACGAGTTGCGGGATTAAGAGGGGGAGCATACACCCTAATATTTTTACGCAATTTTTACAATCGCAATGTTAAACTGCTATAGTTATGTTGATTGAATTATTGTACTCCGAGTTCAAAAGCAACCTGCACTCGGTTGGACGCGACCGATGCGATCGATTTGCCTATGAATTCAGACTCGATTGGACACAAGCGATGCGATCTGGTTGCACTCGGTTGGACGCAACCGATCTTTGTCTAGTTTTATTTGTAACGGTTACACCTAGGTTTATCGAAGCTGTTTAAATCCAGTCCCTCGGCGAATGCTGATCCGGTGATTGAGCTACTGCAGATCCTTCTCTTTATACTCCTGTGATCCGGTGATCGCAAATTGCTATAATGCTTGATGTTGTTGCGAACCCGGTGATCGAAGGCTGCTTCTGATCAAGCTACTGTTCGCAACTCCTGCCCGGTCCGGTGATAGCAGGCTGTGTGCGATTTTGCTCGTCGCTCATGTATTCCAGATGATCGCAGCCGGCCGCAAACCAGGTGATCGAAGCTGGCTGCAGTCGGCGGCTGTCGCAACTCCTGCGATCCGGTGATCGCAGCCGCTCTTTGCAGCTTTTGCTAAATCACTCCCGATCCAGCTGATCGCACTTTGTAGTGCGATTTTGCTCGTTGCTCTGCAGATCGGTGATCGCAGTACGCGCCGCAATGCTCGATGTTGTTGTAGACCAGCTGATCGAGCTGCTGCAGATCGACTTTGTTCGCAACTCCTGCATCGGTGATCGCAATGCTGCAGCGTGCGCTTTGCTCGCCGCTCCCGCGATCCGGATCGCGATTTGCTGCAATGCTTCGATGCCGCCGCGAACCAGTGATCGAAGCTTCTGCGATCCGGCTCTGTTCGCAACTCCCGCAGTCCAAATCGATCGCGGTGATCGCAGCGCAGCTGTGCTTTTGATTTAACTCGTCAGTCCACCGATCACAAATCACCGCTGAGACTAGCTTCACTCAATGTTGTTACCGCTCATTTCCAACATCACTCTGCTCTATTACCAAGCTTCCGTTGTATCTCTTCAGTCTTGTTTTTGCAGCACTTGGGTGCGACTTGATTTCGATCTCCACAATCAACGAAGGCGGTTCTATTTACGCTTCAACAACATAAATTTACTCTTGGGGGCGTCTTGATTTCTGCAAACAACAAGGGATGTTCGCCAATCACCTCAATATCAATAGTCCACACTTGGGGGCGAGTTTTATCATTGACTAAGGAACACGAAATTTTTCTTAACCCCCAACAAGTTGGAGGTTAAGAGGGGGCGATGTTTGTACCATAAGTAAAAATACCACTTAATGGGCCAAATTGATACTTGAATCATGTTTTGGTCCTCATCCAAGCCCACTAAACAATCAACCAAGGCAGCCCACCAGTTTGCACAGATAGGTCAATGGTCAAAGTCGGTCAACTATCAAAGTCAACTTCCGGTCAAGGTCAATGGTCAACGGTCGGTCAACAATCAAAGTCAACCATCGGTCAACTATCGAAGTCAGTCGCACCCCTAGCCAATTTTCAGTCTTGTAGCCAGCAATGCTGCAAACCAATTCCCAGCCAAAAACTCTTCCACGCTGCCAACCAGTCCCTACCCATGCTGCCAGCCAGCCTCCATCCACACTGCCAGTCATCATGCCTGTCAACCATCAAGCCAGTCCCTACCCATGCAGTCAGCTGTTCCGCCAGCAAATGTCCACCAATACTGCCAGCCATCATTTATGCAGAATTTATCATGAAAGCATAAATGTGCACCATGCGAAATTGAATTCCAAAGAAGCTTTCACCATGCGAATTGAAGTCCAAGCCGCTTTCACCATGCAATATTCATTTCAAAGATTTTCCCATGCGGTGCTAAATGCAAATAGCTTCAGCCATGCGGTACTAATTGCAGCAGTTTCATACATGCAGAATTAACTCCAGCTGTTTCATTCAGAATTGATGATGGAGACATGAATGAGCAGTTAATGTAATTTATGTTTGTATTTAGATGTGGAATTGTATAAATAGGAGAGAGCAGAAACCAGGAAGGGGGAAGCCAAGAGGAGAGAAAAACATACTTTGTAATACAAAAGTCAATAAAATATTTCTCCCCAAGGGGATTCGCCTGTGGACGTAGGCAACCTATGCCGAACCACGTTAAACCTCTGTCTTTCATTTTGTTCTTCATTTCGTCTCCTAACCCAAAATACACACCAAACTATCCATTCATCGTGTTTCGTGCCCTAAAGTAATTTTGGGTACAAACACTAGCATAGTTCGCGAACTAAAAAATCAGTTTTGAACAAAAGTACAATTTGACGTCTTTACGCTTATATTCACATACATAATTTTTTGAACAATAAAAATTATTCTCAACCTCAAAAGTGATAAGACCTATGAACATTCAATGCTTGAGTTAATGCTTCGAGATTTTTCAAGTACAAGCTTGAACTCGAAAGTTCTTCTTTGTGATTCATCATATACGAAAGCCATACGACATTGTCTTGGAAGATAGAATGATATTGAGTAAATAGGATAGTCCGGATAAGCTACGATGTGGCCGGGCCACATCGTAGAAGTATGTGACCCCTCTTTTTTTTTGCCATGTCTTGGAAATCTTTATTTTTCTGCTTTTCAGAGGATTTAGAGGGGGGCAAGATTTTAGGAAAATAGTAGTTTTTATGTTTTTTTTTTTTTTTTTTGGAGAAAAAGTAGATACTTTTTAGTTTAAACTAACTTTTCATTACGTGTAAATAAATGAAGAAGGGCCACATACTTATATGATGTGGCCCGACCACATCGTAACCCAGGCGAGGATAGTCAGTGTCACATACCTTTGTTGATGAAGTTCTCACATATGTCTTCGTTGTTCTTCGCCTTTCAATTTAAAGGAGGGTATTCAGTGATTTCTTATACTCAACTACCCTGCTCTAATCCTAGCCCGAGACTGACTTTTAGTATAATCAAGATATAGTTTTGGTCATCTAACATTAAATACAAGCTTGACATAAGAATACTTGTGGGTTCTACCGAGCGATGCTCTAACATGGATCTTGATTTCAAAGAGTTGATACTTGATGTTTTGGTTATTTACAATTTGATGATTATCGATGTAATATATTTTTTTCTATTAATTGTAACATCAAACTTATAGTGAGATTTTTTTGCAAAAATTCCTCAACTACCATGATCGTAGAAATGACACAACCCCTAGGATCAACCATGGTTTTAGTGGAAGAAACGTGGTCCATGCTTATGGTGGTCAGAACAACAACAAACAAAAAATTAAAAATAGTTGGCTTTGAGGCTAACTCACAAAACCTCGTTCATTTCACCTTACTAATCTGACCGAGACACCATCGTACTTGCGGATTTTGATCAACAAAATTATAGGCCTAATGCAGTCTATTCTACATTATTCAATCCACCACATTTATAGAGAGTCCAACAAAACGGCTGATACCCTTACAAATCATGCGGTAGACATAAGTCAGCAGAGTTCTTTTGAAACTAACTTTGGGAAATATGCAGGCCCTACTTTTTAAGATTATATGTAATTGATGATTCCATGGGTTGTAACATACCCACGTGTAATCTCTTTTTAGTATAAATTAATAATAAATATTAAAAAAAATGGGTGGGGGATTTAATCAAAGTTTGATCTTTTTCTATGGGCATATTAATATTCATCAAATTTTACATGAATTTTCTAGGAAAGAAGACGTCTTAATTAGTTTGAGAAAATTGCTTAATACGTTAACTTCTAATATTTTTAGATTATTAATGTACAAAAAGTAGATAGCTAGATGGAATCGGAGAGTAGTAGGCCGTATTTACAAAACAAACGACATTTTAATGCTTCAAAAAAACAAAACCAAAAGAAAAAAAAATTGTAAGATTTTTTTTTTTTTTTTTGGGACGAAACATTGTGAGGATCTAGGCAAATAGCCTAGCTGGCCTGGTCGATAAGACGGCTTTGAGCATCTCCTCCCACACAATCCTGTGTGTGGTGCTGCTCCAAAACTATAGCCCTCCAGGTAAAGAGATTCATGAAAAGGAACGAAGAACCAAGGATTAATGAGGAAGAAGCAACAAAAGCAGCAACAATAGAAATAATACCGACAACGACAGCTGGTATTGATTTTAGACTGGGATTTTGGGTAATGGGATTTAGTGTATTACGGTTTTGTACTTTATGGGATTTATGGGGTGTAAGATACGGATATGGAATATGGGTATGTATATGTATCGGTTCTAGTGGAACCTCATACTTATATCACTCAATAGACTCATTTGATTTTTGTTATCTATCTCTGTCTCTCTCTAGATCTTTCTCAGAATTTTTTTTTTTGTAATTTTATTCATGGTTTAGTGTTGTGGAGTGTTAAAGCTTTAGATTTCATTTGAGTGGTTTTGATTTCATTTCATTATAAGAAGCACTTGTCATAAAGTTTTTTCTTTATATAGATCTAGTGAATCCAAGGAGAATTGTGAATTTGTTCAATTTTGGGTCATTACTTTGTCTTTATGGTTTGTTGGATTTTATAAGCTTGAGATTGATGTTTATTTTCGTATTGGGTTAGCAACGATTCCAAAAACAAGTTCATCCCCTGTTACGACCACTGTAATGGCTGAATCAACAATGAAACAAAACTGCTGAAAAGAATAATAAGATAATGATAACGAGATTAGTTCGAGGAAATCCCTGCCTTCTAATTGGTTAATTCGAGGAAACCAACACAAAAATCCTTTTACACGACAGTACAATTCAATAACATTTAATATACCATTATCATTAAAATTAATAACCTATATAGGATAAATTTGCAGTAGTTACATGGTTACAAGAAAATAGACACTTACAACTTTGACAAGACAATACTGATACGGTTCTACAAACAAAAATATAACTACTTGGGGACATAGATACTACTAGATATGATATTAGATGACTGCATCAACTCTCCCCCATTAAAATATTTCCTTGTCCTCAAGGAAGATGTCTGGACCTAGTGAAGGGTTACAAAGATTATCAAGTTTAGCAACAGGTATAGTTTCTTTGTATTTTCCGACATTTGTCTCAGCAATTTGCGATAGTTTGACATAACATAGATGTAGTAAGTTTCCTCTATACTTCTTAGCTACTCGAAGTAGATTATGACTTTCATCAACTGTTTTCTCGGATGTTGATAGTTAAAAGACGATGGTACCCAAAACATCACAATCTTTTTGTTTCAACCTATAAGTCCTCTTACTAAGTGTGACCGTCTATGGACAAAGTCGAGACAATACAACAACTTCGGTATTCACACTTTGTGTGATTTTCTATGGATACAAGACGAGACAATTTCGGACTTAACCAAACTCTATAGGATCACTATCAAGTATATCGAAGTTAACGTAAAGTGTAATATACTTTAAATTATATAAAAAAATATAATTGCGGAAAACAAAAGTAAATCACACAGCAAGATTTTGTTAACCAGAAAACTGCAAATGCAGAAAAACCCCGAGACCTAGTCCAAAATTGAATACTCTCAAAATTAAGACGCTATAAAAAATCTACACCAACTTTGTTTAGTTGAGACCAAGCAACTACCCCTAGTTCACTTAGTTCCTAAGTATCCCTGCGCTTCCGACTTCGATGAGTTACACACTGGTACAATTCCTTTTGATCGTATTCCAAACAGCAAAGGAATAACGAATCTGTTTGGTAACAACTCTATTGATTCTATAAGATAAAGATATCTTAAGTCATACGCAAAGGCTCTTCCCTTTAATCTAATAAACTCCTTTGCCTGGTTAGACCAATCTATCCAACAATTACCAAAGTAGTTAAGTTTAGATTCTCAATCAATTATTATAGATTCTAAAGAGAAAATATAAAGTAATGCCAATCTCATGCAACTAATCAATCGAATAAATCTGACTCTAGTTGGATCCCAGCTGATCAAGGTTCGTGCACACATAAAGATACGAAAACCAATAAGAAATCTTCTTTGTCTTCAAATCTTCTTTAATCTTCAATAATAACATGTACAAAACCACTTGAATCTCTTGTGATCAATCACACACATAACAAACTCTATTAACAATGTATTATCATAAGATGTCTTTAGATCTAACAACAGTTCTAAAGATCCCATCGATACTTCGATATAGTTTGAGTGAATCTTATATCAGAAGAGAAGATTCTCAAGAATAAATAAACTAGGTGCAATCAAAGTTTCAACAACCGTTAGTCAATCAAATCAATGGAAAACTAATAAAACTGCAATTATCTAGTTTCCGACCAGCGGTACTCGTAGAGCTTCTTGATCCCACCGAAGTCTTTAAACGAGCGGTCGTAAGAGATTTTACCTAATTAGGATACTTTTCTCTACGATTAGACGGATCCACCAGAAACAACAAGAAATGAAGTTTGCATGGCTCTTAGGATAGTTTCTAGAAATGAAAACTTAGGTATTTATAAACCAAGGATGTTTGGACATCAAAGAACTTCCAAAACCGAAAATTTCTCAACATATGCAATGAATGGCAAGATTCAGTTTTCCTAATTCCAATAAATGCTTGTCCAATATTTCCTAAATCTCTCAATAGAAAATCTCTAATTAGTAAATGCACATTACTAAATTTTATTCTATAGAGATATGCATTTAATTGCTGGTAATTAAAGCATATAATACCAAAAACCTTAATTAAAATATTCTTAATTATCTCAGCACAGGATCTCCTTGAGTACTAAGCAATATCTTTGAACAATAAATGATAAGAGTTACTGTACGTATTCAAAGTATGTTGACATCTTTTCAATGTAAATCCTTATTCATATTCACATGGATTTACATTCTTGGAATCTGTTATGCCACATTTCCAAACAAGTTTAGAATTGGTTTCTCTATATTCCAAGACAACTATGTGATTGATTAGATATCAAATCACATACATGGGTTCAAACAGTTCTACCAATCACCAGGATCGGTTATACCTTATCATGGAAATACTTGTGATGAGCCAATATGATCGGTTACACTTGTTACAAGGGTCGGTTCCATATTCCCATGGTATTGCTTGTGATCGGTCACACCAGTTACCAGGACCGGTTACCAATTATAAGGATCGATTACACAACACTTGTGATTGGTCACACCAATTACAAAGATCGATCATACAATCACATGGTGATTACTTAGGATCAGTTACACCAATTAATAAAAACTAGTTATACCAAATCACAAGTTAGGCATTGTGATTAGTTATACCAACATACATAACCAAGGTTAAGATCGGTTCTACCATCTCACACATATTGGTCATCCAAAGATTTGCAATGAATAGTCGAACCAATAAGCCTAATAATTTCCCTTTCGATTTACGAAAAAAGTTCATGAATGTACTTCCTTTAAACAAATGTAAAAAATTATTTCCTAGGATGAAATCTTCACCATAACCCATTCACATAATCATAACAGTATATAAAAGATTATGTTGATGTCATATCTACGAAGTTCAACAGATAAGCATTATACTTCGTAGTTTAATTCCCTAATACTATGATCATACAATTATGACCATTTCACATCATTAGAGTATTATACAATATGTATAGTATATACAACTTCACATTTATGTTTTCAATATAGCACGACTTGAAAGATACGTTAGGAATGAAACAATTCAAGTCAATATTAATAACCTCAAGTGGAAGGATGATGTCGTCGTTGTATTTCGTTACTTCTTCACATTCTTCAGGTCTTTAGAGTAATACTTGTATGTCTCAACATTCCTACACTTTCTAGTCTAACCTAAACGAAGTTGACTCTAGTATATAATCAAGCGACTTTAAATGAGTTTTGACACACTAAAAGATGACAACCAAACTTGACATACCAACGCTTGGTGAGTTCAACCGAGATATGCTCTAACAGATAGCCCTTGTAAAGAAACTTCTTTCCCATCAACTTTGAAATTCATTTTAAGCTTTGATAAATCCCACACAATTGGACCCAATGTACGCAACCATTGAGTTCCCAATATAATATCGTGGCCCTCAAGTGGAAGTAAATAAACATATACAAATATTAGAATTCCTTGTAACATTAATTGAGTTTGAGGATATATAGCTGAACTGCTTACCCTTTCTCCAGTAGCTAACATTCTAGCTTTTCTTTCGGTATTGGCTGCAACCAAATTTTCTCGACAATTCTTTCCCAAACAAAGTTATGTGTGCTTCCCGAATCTATTAATACTGCAACTGATTTAAGACTAAGTTTTCCAATGACTTTCATTGTTTCAGGTGTTCGGAAACCGGTAATTGCATGCAAAGAGATTTTTGGTACTTCATTTTCTTTACCACAAACTTCCTTAACTTTTGTTTCTACATCATCATCACTGTCTTCAAAATTTGTTTGAATAGCAAAAAGCTTCTTGCAGCGATGTCCAGATACAAACTTTCCATTACATTTAAAACACAACCCCTTTCTTTTTCTTTCATTTATTTGGTCAATAGACATCTTTCTCACAGGTGTTAAGGAAGAACTAATAGGAGTATTCTGTGGTTAAATAATTGTTTTTGGAACACACAAAGTGACTATTTTGTTAGAATATTTCTAGCTTCAAATATACTTGCTAAACCAATTGTAGACGAAAATGTTGTAGGTTTATTTTCTTGCACATCAGTATGAATGCTAACATCTAACCCACTAATAACATACGAACATGTTGATGCTGGGGTATTGGTCCTGCTTTTGCCAATAGATTTTAAAAAAATTCGCGAAATACTTGAACAGTGCTGGTTTGACTTAACTTCGACAATTATCGAAAGAAATCCATGTATTGATTATCACCAAGCCTTGCATACAAATTGTCCTTGTACTCTTCCCAATAAATATAAACCATTTCTTGTTTAAGAAATTGAAACCATAACCGTGCATCTTCTTCAAGGTGAAATCCTGCCAATTGAACACGCTTCGAGACTGGTATTTCATGATGCAAAAACCACTGTTCGGCCTTACAAATATAGATGGTTGGGTCTTCTCCAATAACAAAGCGAGGAAAATCTAGTTTCACTCGGGGTTTTTGATAATCAAATAAAGAAATCTGTTGAAATTCCTTACCGTTATTTGATCGAACACCTCTTGTGTATCCTGGGTTTGAAGAAGTTTCAACATTTTATTTAACATATTTTTCTAAAAGATGATCTGAAATGGTTTTGAAGTGTTCACACAAATCATTGAACCTATTCAGAATTGTACTTTGCCCTCGTTCAACCGTCACCAATGATGCTGATTTTTTCTTAACTTGGATCCATAACCTTGCTCTGCATACCAACTTGTTACGACCATTGTAATGGCTGAATCAATAATGGAACAAAACTGGAGAAAAGAATAATAAGAGAATGATAATGAGATTAGTTCGAGGAAATCCCTGCCTCCCAATTGATTAATTCGAGGAAACCAACGCAAAACTCCCTTTACACGACATTGCAATTCAATAACATTCAACATACCATTCTCATTAAGATTAATAACCTAAATAGGATAAGTTTGCTGCAGTTACATGGTCACAAGAAAAAAAGACAGTTACAATTTTGACTAGACGAACCGCAAAAAAAAGGTTTCACCTATTCACCACTCATGGTTTTCCTATTTACCACCCACCTCACAATTTCTAAAGTAACTCTAGTATTCATTTTTATTTTCTCCTATTTACCACCTACAAAAGTCAAACAAATTTGACTATAACAATTACAATCTTTATTTCTTCTTCTTCTCCGTTAATCTCTCTTTTATTAAAAATTCATTAAATAAATTATCAACCCTAATTAAAATTCTGTTTAATTATAGCACACCAAAATCTCATTTATGTTTTATCATTTAATCCGTCGATAAATAGACGAATTAATCGGTGATTAGTCCATAAGCCATTGTTATAATGGAGGATTTCATTGTTGAAAATCTTGGGTAAAAGAAAAAAAATTCGTTGTTCTTTTGGTGGCACCTTGAACAAGATTAAGAAATACTGTAGAAGAGAAAAAAAAAAGGTTATTCGGATGAATTTAATGAAATTGCTTCCCTCGGTATTAATTAGAGAATCTCCATTTCGGTAAAATTTATTTATTTATTCCCGTGAAAACATGATTTCAGGGTAGCACTGGTCCAGAATAAGGAGGACTTGTAAAGATTTTTGATTAACTGTAGATAGGTGATGAGAAGTTACCCGGCAAGAATGTCAGACAAACTATTCGAATTTAGGAACCAAAAATCGAAAGACTAATGTTTCCCATTTGTAATATAAGCTAATCAACGTTAGAAACACGTTGGACACTTTCTTCACACAGAGAAGCGAGCGCAAGTCCTACAGTTGGAAATTTAAAGTTGCTGCTAGACTTTGGAAGATCAACTTTTGTGCTAAAACTTCAAAATTCCATTTTTGGTTTCATGACTTGAGACAAAAAGATTGGGCACTATTATTTAGATGGGCATTGACAGATCGCACTCAAGATTCTTTAGATTATAAGTTGGCGGAGGGTTGGTGGAGATGAGCAGAGGAGATGCTGGTCGACGTGGGAGATGAAGAAGAATAAATAGTTTTGATTTCCGAACTTAGGGTTATTTAGATTGTTGGGTGGTTTGAGATGATGGGTGTAAATAAAAAAGTCAATGAGTAGTATTTAGGGGATATGAACAATTCTATAGGTGGTAAATAGGATAATCAGGGATGGGAATTAAGATGGGTGGTAAATAGGAAATATGTGAGTGGTAAATAGGTAAAACCCAAAAAAAATCATGAAAAAAACCGCCCCGTCACAAACTTTCGGAGTTTGTGGTCCTCAGTGGATCCCACCCTCTAGTGTTTAGCAGGGCCCCACCTGTACTGTTTGTGGTTCATCACGACTTTTTGCGAACAGAAATATAACTACTTGGTGACATTAGATATCAGATGACTGCATCATCCCCAACCTCTCACCGTCCTTAGCTAAGCTTTAATTCCACCGGCTGTAGTCAATTTGGTATACTTGTTTTTCAGCAGATGTCATTTGGGTTTGATTTTTTGCGGCGTTGCTGTTCTTCTCAGATTCAAGATTACAGTTTGAAACCCTAACCGGGACTAGAAAATCAAGATGCCGGAATTTTTTCTCCTTCATCAAGGTAACCCTATTCTCTCTATTGGAAGATATCACAATTTCCCCTTTTCAGAATCAAGATTTTTTCATGTGATTTGGGAAATTATTAGTTTCAATAGATGGCCAATCTCAGAAATACAATTATAATCCTGCTTCCCCAATTCTCTTACCAATTACAGTTGGTGTTTCATGAGCCGCTAAGATTATATTGTTACCACTGCAATAGATTCGGCCATCTAAGCACTGAGTTTTAGATCACTTTCTTCTCAACCTTCCAAGATAGCAAGAGACAAAGGTTCTTCTTCCTGCATTTCCGCCGGCTAATCAGCAACAACAACATCAGCATCTTTTTCCATCAATGCTGAGCACTACTTCAAATATGGAAAGGGACGATACTGACTGTGATTGGAGCGTCGATACAATTATCTCCCCTGCATCCTCTGCCCAAGATCAGTCAGCTTTAGCACAACCACCTCCAGCAACAGCTACCATCTGATACCAATGACATCCAAGATTAATGGAACTATCTAAAAACTAACTATGGCTATGAGAAGAAATGATGTTAAAGCTATAGTTGTTACTGGTGAGTAGTTTGTCAATTTTGGGAGTTTTATGGTTCTTTTTTTCTTAAAGAATTTAGAGATATTTTGATTATTTATTTTTATGGTTTATTGACTTGTATGAGATTTTTGGTACTGTTACTATGATGATATTTTGGGTTTGCAGAGATAGAAGATGCTTGCATGTTTTTTTGTGGGTATGCAGTTCAGAAGTACAAGGAGTGTAAATTTATTGTGTTCTCTCTTACAGATGCAGGAAGAAAGTGATGCATATAGTCTTTTAGGCCAGTGAACAATGTAGAGTACTGAAATAATACTGCTCATGGATTACGTCTTTGTTAGTTGTTGCAAGTTGTGAGAAATTCAGAGAATTACTTTTCACCCTCGTTGTGCTGGTAAATTAACTGGCAAAATTGTATTGGCTGTCTGGAATTTATCCATGACCTTGATCCCGTTGTGGTTTGCTTGTTTGTACTTTGTAGTCCCTTTCGTGGCTGCTGGATGAAAAAATTGCAAATTGTCTAGTATAGAAGAATAGTCCTGCTGATGATTACATGTTTTGATGTTTACAACCTTGTTGGTTGATAATACCATTTCAGCATTTTGAGTCGTGTAAACCTAATCTAGTTTTTATTTCAACTAATGAGTTTGTTGCCTGTTTATTTCAGTAAGATGAGAAAACTGTGGACGATTCAGATTTTAAGGATTCACAAAGCAAGTACAAAGGAATACGCGATGAAACTCCAGAGCCGATAGAGAACTCAAAAGCAACTGAAAACTCAGGAGAAATATCATGTGTTCGAGATCTGTATGGATGACACATGGCAATCATACTTACGTCTTTATAAGATGGTTTTTGCGGAATCGTGTATGTACTCAGCATATATACCTTTGTTTCAGACATCACTTTCATGCTGGCTTGCCTTTGCCAATTCAAATTGGAAAATAAAATAAAATAAAATAAGGTATTTCCATTTCTCTCTGCTCTCTGTTTTTTCCTGGTGACCTCTAATCTGAATTAACAGAAAATTGAAGTATAAGACATATCCTTTGCTAAGTTTGTGTAGGAAATGATGAAACTGAAGAACTTGAGAGAGTTGATGGAGGTAAAAGTAAGGGTACAGCCTATACGGTGATGCTTGAAAGCTACGTGCTTCAGCTTCTGTGTGTGCGCAGGTGGTACTCAAGGAAGGAACATCTGAACACGGGCCACTGAGCCAGTAAAAAAGGTATGATCATTGGTTCCTGCTATTCTCTTGTTTGTTAGAGATGTGGGATTTCTTGAATGTTTGTTGATGAATAAAAACAAATTCCTGCTCCTGGAAACAGGTTTTCTTCTACCTCTTCTTCTTATCCTCATTGTTTCTATGGTTTTCTCAATCTATTGAATTATAGTCCAATGATTTAGGTTCTAATTTTATCGAACAAAATATATTGGATTCCCGCAATGTTCTGTAGTGTGTGGATTTGTTCTTTGCCATTATCAGTGGGAACATGATTTATTTTCAGATCTACCTTTAAGTATCGAACCGGGGTATTTTTCTTCAATAAGCTCGCTGTTCACTGTGTTGTGCTAGTTTAAGATCCGTACACTTCACAAGGACATTGTATATTAACAATTTGTTACTTTATTGTGTTGCACTAAGGGATTATTTCTGATGATATCTAAGCCGTTTAATTCATAGGTGCTATGCTTTAGATTCATTATGTTAATTCCGAAGCTATTGGTTTTAAAAATAGAAGGTGTCAGAGATAGTTTCATATTTGTAGTTGTAAATATTTCATAGATCAGAAAGTCACCATTCTCTACGTCGTACGTATGGTAGCAAATAATGATGATCATGCCTATGATGTGAAGTTACCTGGGAAAATCTTTGGCAACTTTGGTCACCTTGGAAACGACACAGAACACTAAGTCCATAAAGTCCCACCTGCACATCTGAATATAGAATTTGGTAGGATATAGGGAATGGTCCTTCTAAGATGTTGGATTACTTTAAACTCATTAGCTGAACAATCAACCTCAAAAGATTTCTTTTTTTCTTTTCTGATTTCATATTAGCAGCTCTTCATCAGCACTATTAGAAACAGTAATTGCTGTAGTCTTGGATTTGAAGCCACAACTACTAATTTGGCACAATTATGTTCATCGACTTAGGTTCCTCACCATCCCTCCCACAGAAAGTACCAGTTCAAGTGTGGTAAAGCCTTTGTTTTTCGACATTTATGCATATGTTTCTTCTCTTTTGATAGCTTATGTAGTCCAACAGAGTGAAGCTCATTTCAAAAAGCGAAATAAAAACACCATCAGCATATAAGTTGGTAGCAGGGTGAGAGGTCATTTTATCCGGGGACCATCACCTTAAGAATTATCTGCTCTATCGTCTTTAATCTTGCCCTCTGCAGACACTGAAATCTTTAACCGTGTCGTTCCAACAATCGCAGAAAGTTTAGTTGATGACGTAGTTATCATTTTAACTTTGTTAGTTGGATTTGATAACAATTAATGAAGTAACTAATAAATCTTAACCATCTGCAGGCAACAAAGTTTATATCTCATTTCAAACATTTGTCCTGATGAAAAAACTACTTCAAAGGTTGCAGCAGAAAACATGAGGACATTATGAAAGAGCAGAAACGATTCAGCGCTTCTCTTCTGATTATTTGGCGGATGTCTGAACCCACCTAACCCAATGGTGTTGGCACGTAAGTTGTGCATAGTTTACGTTCTCTGAAGACTGAACTTTCCTTTTGTTTTGAAGCAAACGATCTTTTTTCAACCCTGTATCATGTTTTAATGCATTTCTTGTTCCACGGGTCTCATTTGGCTGGCGGAAATAGGTATGCTGCTGATTCATATGCAATATTCTGCACAGGACAGTGGATCAAATAAAACCCGAAGATCATATGCTGAATAAATACCGAGAATGTCTTGGTAAAGAGTCTTGAGACATGTTAATGAGTCAGAGACAGAAGGTTTGGCTAAAATTGGTGATAGGATCATCGTATCTCTGAGCTTGCGATGTTGAAGCTTGCAAGAATCGAACGTATGAGAGCACATAAGAAGATGAAAGATGCAAAAGCTGCATCGTCTAATGTTATGTTCTGCCTCGTTGTAATCATTCAAGGTAACAACATTTCACCTCTTCCCTGCTTCTTAACTAGTAGACAGATACACATGATTTAGGCTTTATATGTGGTGTTATGTACCAGTACAACACATGATTTGGGCTTTACGGAACTGTTAGCAAGTTAGGAATATGTGCTGACCAATTTATGTGATCCTAAATTCATCCGTAGGAGGGTCTCTGTGTAAATGTATTAATAGCGTTTTTATCCATGATTTTCCTTTTTGTTCTTTGGAGCCACATTTTGTGATAGATTCTTGTGTTTCAGTTTGACATGGTAAATGTGACATGATATGTGAAGAACATAGGTGCGATGTGATAAATGATAAATCCTTACTTTTAATTAGTAGGAGGAGCTGACAAAGTATCAACTTGTTGGAATTTAGAATAAGACTGATAAGACCCAGAATACATGATATTTTTTTAGATTCATGTATAGGTAAGTTTATGCCAACACACTTACTTTCGCATTGACCAAGTCGGTTTAATATTGTTGTGGTCACACTACTATGGATGACAATTAGGTGTGTTGGGAAGGAAAAAAGTGTCTGTTCTACCTATTCTCTTAGATTTCATAATATGGTATGTTTTTGTAGTTTTAGTTCTGGCC
Source organism: Papaver armeniacum (assembly GCA_023531295.1). NCBI lineage: Eukaryota > Viridiplantae > Streptophyta > Magnoliopsida > Ranunculales > Papaveraceae > Papaver > Papaver armeniacum. Next base: position 88,991 of record JAJJWW010000242.1, on the reverse strand, counting down.
TCTGGGTTGTCATGTACTAGCCTGAAAGAGGTATTCATGTTCATGTTTAAAATGGATTGCTGTTGGTAATAACTGTTTGTAATTGGACTTCTCAAAGAAGTTAGCTTTGTTCACAATCTCTGCTGCACTTCCAAGTCTCCTGCCAAACATAATTTTATTTCTCTCCTCCCATAAAAGATAAAACCTGCAGATAACATGTGTGCATGCATCCTTGGATTCGTATTGATAAACTTTTTTCTGTTCTTCTGAAGATAATTTATTAGATGCTAAGAATGCTGTTCTTTTTGCATTGCAGCCTGGTAGAACAGTTATCTGGACAAGGTGCCGATGAGGAAGGTAGATGCAGAGTTGCAGGATGATAAATGAATGTCATCATGGAACTTAAAGCCGAACCACCTCTGTCATCATCACACAGATGGCTAGCTTTTGTTCTTAAAGAGATACATAGTCTCGAATGCCTATGAAGGAATATCTGCAATGGTTGGATCAGTCTACACGCACGAGATACCCGATGAATTATCTAAAATGACAATAACGGAATATAATGATTGGTGGATGTCATCTCCATCTCCATTTACAGTTACAGATTGTGCAGACGTTGAATAGGAAGAATATGAAGAAATTACAGATTATGCAGATCCTAAATCTGAAGAATATGCCGAAAGAATGCATCAGCAACCAGGAGCTTCAGAAACTGAGGTGTTTGATAATTTCCCTAAATGGAAACCCACTCCAATCGCAACATCTATTTATCAAATCAAAAATTAAATTAATCAAATGAAAATCGAGCGCAAGGGCAATTCAACTTTACACAAAAAATAGACCATTTCACTTACTAAGCATCGAATCAGAGATGTCTAAACCAATCCACTGGTGTCCACTCTCAGATAATGTTTCTCCTTTTAGTCCAGAGGCACAACCTAAACAAAACACGCTAAAGAAAAGAATCAAAACCTATTTCAGCTGTATGCTAATAAAAGCCCAATTTGTAGCAAACTTCACTCCTGTATTCAATTAGAATGAAAATTCTTCATTTAAAGCAAACAGAACTCACCAATATCAAGCAGCAGCCGCGGAACATCATCATCCGGCAACGCAAGAAGCTCTAATGCTCTCTCAGAAAGTTTTGCCTTAAAACAAAAAAATCCCACAAACACAAATTAGTAAACAAAGATTTGATTTAAGAATTACAGAATGTTGAGGAAGTATTGGTATGATGATGGTACCTGAATTTCAGTGATACGAGAAGAAGAAGTATATTTCCTAGCTTCTGATTCATTGTAGAAAATCTCTGGAGGAGCTTGAAACTCCGGTCTTGACATCCTCTGATGCTCTCCGAGTGCGCCTCAGGTGGCGGTGCAGTAGCAGGGATGGTGGTGGTGCGGTGGCGGAAGAGAGCGCAGGGTTTTGGTTAGTAATGGTGTTGGTGGAGGAGGAGATTTTAAGACTGTTGGATCTTCTGCTAACAAAGATTGAGAAGGGTTTTAGATTTTTCATTTTTAGGTCTGAACTTATGGGTTATGGGTCCAGAATCCGGTTCGGGTTTCGGTACATGGGCCTAGACCAAGCTAGGCTAACCTTTTTTTTTTTTTTTGATCAGTAAAGAATTTAGTGCTAGCGAGGTTCGAACTCAGGTCACTGATGTCATCACCCAATGGCTTTACCACTATACTACAGTGACACCGGTCATAGGCTAGAACTTTTGTGAGTTTCTTTTTTTGCTTTTACGGCACAGTTGGGGGCTTGACCCAATTTTACTAGGCAAATTCTGCCAACTGGACCAGCACCAGATATTTATGCCAACTGGACCAGCACCAGATATTTATTACTAAGAGCAACTCCAATGGGCACATCAAACAGCTCAGTTTGATGATTATACACCTACAGTGGAATTGGGAAACCATTAAAACGGATGAGCAAACCCCTCAAATAAAAGGTTTTGCACATCGCGTCTCATACAAAGTCGATTGGCTCTAACTGAGACGACCGATTTGATCAGAGACTATCGGTGCTTAAAGAGCCGAGAATCGTCTCAAACAGAGCCGCCATTCTCCCTAGAGCATGTCGGTTTAAACTGAGCCGGCAACGGCTATCAATCCTCTTCCTATAAATTGTGTTCATTTCAACTTTAAACTCACACCTTCTCCACCTTCTATCTACACATAGAAAAATCTTATAATTCATCTTCAATATCTCCTTCAACACCCACAAAATTTATAGTTTCAATTCAGTCAAACCTTCCACACCCACCTAATAATTTCACTGCATTATCTTTAAAACAAATTTTTGTAGAAAATGGCAAGTCAAGAAGATACACAAAATACTGCATCACAAAGAGTTCGCGGTCCGAAGTTCAGTTTGGATGAAGATAAGCTATCTGCAGAGCTTATGTAGTATTGACGCTTGATCCAATCAATGGGGTTCAACAACCACATGCAACGCTTTGGGGAAATAGTTTTACACAATTATGTCAGGAAACCGGGAATCCAAAAAAATGCGATGCGACCGGTTGTCATATTGTTTTTTTGCAATCGGTAAAGATATGAACAGTTGGGTTGCTTTGATGATGCAGATGAAACGAAAAAGGGGAAGTGGTGATACTGATGTCGATCTTGTAAGTTGCATTAACATATTGTTTAATTGATTTACAAATCCTTTATCAATTTGATGCAAAATGCTAATTTATATATTGTTGAAAATGCAGCAACGAAAAACAAGAGAGGAATGGCAAAAAACCAGAACTTCTAGTTTTAATCACGAAGCATGCTTCCACATTCTCAAAATATCAACAGATTTATTGGATGGGTATGTTGTGCCAATGAATCCCCTTACAAGACCGGTGGATCCCAATATGGTAGTCAATCTCAGCATGGTGGATCCCAACATGGTTCTCCAAGTTCTCCTTATTCTTCACTAGAAACGAACTCACACCCTCACCTCAACACTGGTGCATCAATACATGGCAATTCTAATTTGAATGTTAATGGAACGGCTAATGTATATATGGGAGGGAGTCAGTGTGAAAAAAGCCAAAAAGCTCAGAAAGGAAGCTCAAGGTGCTGCACAATCATCAAATTCAGGTTCATCAGAGTTGAACCTTCAAGGTTATTTTGCAAAACAAGAAAAGAATGATATTGATAAACTAGTCATACGTAATAAAATGGCTTCAGAAATGAAGAAATCTCGTAAGGCAGTTGAAAAGAATATTTTTAGTGCACACATGCGAGGAATTATGCGAATGTACACTTCTAAGATGAATCGGACACGACTTCGTCTCTGTCAAGATGAATTTGATGCACTCCAAGCACAGAATGCCAAGCAACTGCCACCAGCAACTGACGGGTCTTCTTACTAGACAACGAATAAGACAACCATGAGGAGGATATCGATAATGCCATAACATTGGTTTAATTTTTAAAATTCACGACTATTTTTAAGTTGTTCTATGTAATCCTTTTAGTTTTATAGTTTCAATTTAATCCAAATTTGCAACTCAAATTATCAGAGTACACAAATCAAACTACCGAAATCAAAATACACAAATCAAATCACACTAAAAAAAACATTAAATCCGGTGAGGGTTTCTTCTTCCAAAATCATCTCACAAGTGAGCAGTGATATCCTCCCTTAGTCTTAAATGTAAACCTCTATTTTGAATTCTCTCTTCCACCATTCTATAATCTCTTGCAGGGACACCCCGTGCGGGTTGAACTTCTTTTATCAAATCTTTATCTGGATAATGAACCCATGTTTTATCCCGTCAAGTTTTCTCGATTACCATATTTTACAAAATGATGCAGGTGAGCATAATCCTGTTCATTTCTATTGGTTTATACGAACGATATGATCCACAAATTATATGAAACTTTCTCTTCAAAATTCTAAATGCTCGTTCCACATCCTTCATACACGCCATCTGTTTTTTTGTTAAACAACCGTTTATGACTGACATATTCCCCATGTGTAGGTATCTTATCGTAAGCTTGAACTAAAGTTTACCACTGCGGATAAACTCCGTCCGCCAGAAAATACACCATGTTATAGTGATTTTCGTTGATGGTGAAATTGGCAGCTGGAGCGTTTCCATACTTCAGTACTTCGAACAACGGTGATTTGTGCAAGATATTGATGTCGTTGTTGCAACTCGGAAGTCCAAAAAAAGCATGCCATATCCAACAATCATAAGAAGCTACCGCTTCCAAAACCACGGTTGGTTTTTTGTAGTGGCCCTTATATTGACCTTGCCAAGCATATGGACATCCATACCACACCCAATGCATGCAATCTAGGATACCTAACATTCCAGGAAAGCCTCTGGCACAATTCTCATATAGTAGACAATTGACATCATCTTGCGTGGGATACCGTAAAAAACGTGGACCAAAATGGTTGACTACAGTTTCGCAAAACATGTTTAGATTATTATATGCAGTTATTTTGGCCATTCGAATGTACTCATCACAAGCATCCGCAGGAAGACCATAACCAAGAATCTTAAGGGCTGCGTTGACCTTTTGTTCAAGACTACGCCATCGTATATTTCGTGCATCAAATTGATAGTTAAATTTAGGGTTTACCCGAAAAATCTTTTCAATAACCTGCCTGACCAAGTGATTGGCGTTCGGTAGCGACGTTGAAAAACCTCATCAGAGTAGAGCCTTCTATTAATAAAATAATCACGTAACGTTTGTTGGTGACCTTCCTCTCGAAATCTCCACGTATATGTTCTCCTCAATACAACTCCTAGTTTTGGATCTCGTGGAACTTGCCCGGTGTATAATTGTAGCATTGCGTTAGTTCTGGATCTCTCATCGTCTGAATCTTCATTCATTTGATCCAGCTGCTGCATAAACGCTTCTTGTTGATGGAAAAGTATATCCGCTAGTAATTGAATTTCTTCATTATCCATTTCAGGATCCATGATGAATGAAATTAATGAAAACAAGAGAGATATAAAAAACTAGAAGATTTTTTTGTACAACAGAGAATGAAATGTATTCGAGTGTCACTACAAAATCAAAATTTCATGCCGGAAATATTTCCCGCACCTACATATTTCAATTTTTGCACCCCAATGCAAATCGCAATTTCATACTCAACCAAATATTAACACTAACAACAAAAATGAAGTAACATTTAATATCTTCAAGGAAAAAGTAAAAAACTAAAGTTTAAATACAAGAGAAGATGACTCACAGGGAAGGCATGCACTACCTTGTCACTCCACATCAATTCATAACTTTCCACGTTCAAGCTCTACATACACTTACCGAAAGGAATTCTAAAGCGAAATCATTAATCTTTGGTGCCTTTATTGGCTCCTTGATATCTTGCTCTTATACTTTCACTAATAACTTTCATCTACAAAGACTTCATTACTAGGATCTAACTGATCCTAGGGTTTTCATACCCAAACCGCAGGGGTTATATACCTCCTAATCAAGACGAAAAACATAAAATTCACCGTAAAAATCTATGAATGGACCCAACACCTTTTGTATGACTAATTATATCTTACGATCAGCGAATTTACATGGTTGAATACATCTTACCCTCCAACAACAATGATTTCTTCCTCGGTAGATGTGTGTCTCAGATGAAACTCCTTGGGGTTAACTTGAAACATCTCCTGGGAAGTCGAACCATAGAAGAAGCATACTTGGGATCTTGCTGTGCCCCTCATCTCGCAACCATTTAGTATGTTAGAGTTCAAAGTGAACAAAATATATATAATACCCTGCAAGGATTTGCAACATGTTTTGATAATGTAAGGAATACCTTGTAACCCTCAAGCCACCACCATCTCTAATGCCCATCCTATACGATAACAGGTGACATCGTTTTAACGTTAAAATTATAAGAACCAGCATTGGATACTCAAAGAGTAAAGATTACTATAACAACACAAAAATTGCGATAATTGAAAACAATATTTTACCTGGCCAGTTTACATTTCATACAAGAGTACCTCGGTGCTCCATCAATCCACTAAAAGCCATGACACCTTCAACAATACAATTTCATGAGATTATAACTCGAGGAAATAATAGTACAGAATATTTTGATACATATAAAAATCTTAACCCAAAATTACCAATAATTTCCCAAGACAGAAATATGCAAAATAGGGAAGATGGACATGTATCCTAATTGTATGGTTATAAGCATGTGATGCAAGTTGACGAGTTCTTACATTTAAGACGTTAATTTTTCATTCATGTATGCTAGGTTGGATGCTAATCTTGTTAATTACCTGCTCCACGCGCAAGCGAGAAAGTATCACGTAGTGCGGGGAACTATAAATCCATTAATCAAGACTCGTTCCTTGTCTAATTAATGCATGCCAAACAAAAAGCATACTTCAAAAGGAGAGAAAATCACTAGTAGCCCCATCCCACTTTGAAATCACAAAGCAGAAAGACCGCAAAATGAAAGTCTCAATCTTGTTCGTAACACAAAAGTTACGGCCGAGTAAAACATTTACAAATGAGTGAATATTAACAGAATAATAACACAATCATGGGTTACCTTTCTAACAAAGGTAAGACGCACATTGATTTATGGACCAACCACGAATTGAATTACTTTATCCAACGAGTCGATAAAAATATTCACGTAACTCTTGCGTTGCGATAGATTGAGTTGCCATTGTCTAGCATGACATAATTATTTGGATGCTTGGCATGTTGCAAAACACATAAGCATTGACTACCTGCATGAATAATCTTTGGTTGATAAGATAGCAAATTGAACACAACATTCCATTTGTTAAAAATAGATGACTCACATTAGAAAAGTTGCATGATACACATAGGAAAAAGTAACTACAGCATTTGTAATTCCATGATGTACTCCTTGATGTAAGCATATTGTGTATTAAAAAGCAACAACAGAATTACAAACATGTGAGGTAAACGCTGAACACATAAGCAACAACCAAGTGTTACCTCTCTTGTATAATACTTCGGGGTACTCCTTGGAGAAAACCAGTTGGAAAAAAATTTAACGTTAGTAAGGTAGCTAACCAAACCAACCAGTTGGATCCAAAACCATTGAATCGACCCAAAAGGTCATCCTAGAAGTTCCCACAAACATATATGTGCTTGAATCAACCAACTCGAGGAATTCATCCCATGTCCGGAGTGAAGATGATTGTAAGATAAATAATTATCAATCCCATAGCAGAAAGGCCATTTTTATTTTAGAACCAAAAAGGCCATTTTTATTTTTAAATTCAATGACATACGTATGCATTAGATTGGTGAAATTCAACAAGTGCAACAAAATTTTAACAGAATGTAAAACTTCCCTTAATTCCAATTGTGGTAGTCTTAGCTTAATACACCCCACCAGCTCCCATGCCTGCAAAATTCACATCCAGTAGATACTAAATCATACTATTAAGAAGACACCCAAAGAACTATAGTTATCAAGCCAACCTATGTAAAGTTGCAATTGGTCAATTTCTCGTTCAATACCTAAGAAAAGCACCCAAACAGGACAAGCGGTTAGAGATTATAAACCATATTCACATCCAATAAGATACAACTTTTTTGCTATTAATATTAATACACATATATCATCCAAAGAATCATCAACTTAGATAAAGCTATACAAAATAAACAAAACCAAATCTTCCACTATGAAATATCAAACCTAAAAACAAAAAAAATTAAACCTAAAACATTTGAAATCTATAATATAAATTGAAATTAATAGCAATCTAAGAAACATAAAATTGAAAACTCTTAAGACTTAAGAAATTTACACTACAATAAATTAGGCTCACAAAATCGGAAATAAGTAAGAGATTAGGGTCCATACCTCATGTTTTAAGCTCTTCTTCTTGCTAGTTCGTTCTCACTGAGTATAATGTAAGAGTATCGACTAGGGTTTAATCGAGGATTACCCAAAATCAAACAAATCTGAAAAGGAAATGGCAAAACCTCGAGATCTAATCCGGTAGTACATAGATTCAAATGAAACCTTAAACCTAGTGTTGACGAAAATCATATTTACTTTCAAACCGAGCAAAAATTTGATCTGGTTGAACTCAACTTAGAAAATAATTTTCCAAATGAGGGAATAAAATTCATCATCGAACCTAAAAATAACTAATCGAGAAAAAAACAATTAGATTAGGGAACCAAGAATTGACAAAACGAAACTCTTGAACAAAAACTTAGATCGAATCGAAAATGGACTATGGTTATGTCTGTAAAGAGAAGCCAAAGAGTTGAGTCTGTGAAGATAAGAAAAAAAAAAAAAAGATAAAGAGAAACACTTTAGCCGACCAACATAAAAAATATAATTATGGAAAATATCTTAATCCAGAATGACACTTTAGCCCTTACTCTAATTTATAAACAAAATATATCCTATTAACTTTTATAAATACAATTATGAGCGACATATATTTTTATTAAGAGACGTTTTCTATTCCGCGACTCATATAAGTGTCTCATACTAAAAATATGAAGTGTAGCAAAATCGGGGATATGGTGTAGTGTGTGTTTATCATTGGTAAATTGAGTTTGTTTATATAAGTGTAAAACTAAACATAGCCGTTGGGGGCATACTAAACATAGTCGTTGTCGATCCATACAAGACCGGTCGTTTCATACAGGGACGAGTGTCGTCTCCATTTGAGACGAGCGTCGGACCAGGTTGAGCCGACCGGCCTAATATGGTACGCTCGGCTTATTCTGACTCGATAAACAATCTTCCCACTGCACAAAACTCAGTTTGCCCATCTACCTGGCACCACAAACAATCTTATTTTCATAGTCTCATTTGACTTTCTCTAATTGAAAATATATGTTCCCTCTGTTACTAGAAAAGAGATGTTATCACTTTTTCAGTTTGGCCTATTTTTAGGCCAAAATGAAAAAAAGTAATGGTATCTCTTTTCTAGAAACATAGGTATATGTTACTTCAATCACATGGATAGAAAAAAAAATTTTAAGATGAATAGTAAAGCGTGCAAATGTTTTTTTTTTTTTTTTTTATGTTAAGTAGATTAAAACAAGATTATGGAAACAAAGGAGTGTCTAAAGTGTTGGTTATCCTTATTTCATTACAGTTATATGAGATATTGGTATTGACCAACATATTGTTAACTCCATCGGTAGAAATTTGAAAAATAGTTTGAAAAGAAAGTTGACAGTCTTGTGTTCACAGGAAAGTATGGCTGATGCCAGTGAGGAGTCTGATAAGTTGAAGTGAATGACAACAATATGAGAAGTGGGACTTAAGTATAACTATATAATCTACATTCATTGTTATATTGCTTTGTGTGATTATAACATGTTTCATGGGAACACTTGTATGAGTTCTAATATTCAGCCATGGCAGGATTCGCTCCGGAATTCTCACAATTTGATGCTCGTCTCACTGTCTGATACGTAAGTTCTTCATTCCATATGTCTGATTTGCAGTTTTGTTCCCCTGTATTTTTGGTAATACTGTGAAGTTAGAAACTTTATTTTTTAGGAACCGTTTGTCATATCCCATGGACTGTAATATCATTCTAGATATAGTTCAGGACTCATATATGTTATGTTTTTTCATCTGCATAGAAAGCTTGTAATTAAGGAGTCATCAAACATTACTTCACCTCGGTGATCGTAAAATTGATTTTCAGTCGACTTTTTGTGTTTGTCTACCATTCTGCCTAATGATTATTCTCCTGCATCAAATGTTGCACTAATATGCTCTTTTATATTGTATATAGTATTTTTCTGAGACTACAAACCAAAAAATTGATGATCTTTTTGGTTATACAATTGTCTTGACTACAATTTTCATTTGTATTGTATTCCATCGCAGTTACTTCATACCATTTCTTGTGGTGGGTGTTCTATGCATCCAATGCCCTGAGAACAGAGTGGATTATGCTTAGTCTGATGGATCATATGGTCATTTTGTTATCTTCTATGATTACTTACATTTAGATATCTTAGGTACCTAACATATATAGCGTAGTAAACTGTAAAAGACTATGTGGTGTATTCTAAGTTCAAAATGTAAGGTTATGCTTTACAAAGAACTTAACTACACCATGTTGAGCACGCACATGTGTTATTTATATGCTTAGTATAATACCAACTGTAAGGAAAGCATTAAAAGCCTGTAAATTTCACCACCAAGATAAATAGACTTAAAGGGAAAGTCCGAAAATGGATATGCAAATACAAGCAATTTAGCAAACATAAAACAAAAATCTAAAAACAAAAATAAAAACAAGTTAAATAAATAACAAATCAAATAACAACTACTCCCCGGCAGCGGCGCCAAAATATGATGGGCTGTCGTAGGCACAACAAATTAATAAAGATATTTCCCACTAATTAACTAGTAATATAGCGGTAGTAAGAGATTGTTCCCACAAAGAGCTGTGTAATTGATAGGTTATTTGTATCAGCAAAATAAAATAAAATTACATAACAAAGGGGGATTTGGTTGTAAGATAAATAAAAAGACAACAATAAAGAAAAGAGATGATCAAGTAATCTTTCGTCGTTACCAAGCAATAGCTAGATCAGAATACTTATCGTGAAAACAAACGATGATGATTAAAACTAGGGATATTTAATGTTTGGTACCCAGTAAATGTCCAACACATTGTTTTGGTACCCAACGTTTCAAATATTAAGGGTTGGTACCTAAATCCAACGTTTGACCGTTTAACTTACATTTGACCGATTTTTAATTTATTTATTTTAAGTTTTTATTAAAATGATATTTTAAGTTACCACTTTACCCCTAATGAAAACAATATTTTTCAGTCCCTCTGCTTGCATAACCCATGGCAGTGATTCAGTCCCATTGATTATCATTCTTGATTTCAGACTCCATTCACTGCTGCCTCACACCATCAATCCATACCAATAATCATAACAATCATCCACCAAAATCCATCAATTTTACCCATTTCATCAATTCCTGCAAATTCTCCCCACTTCAAACAAAAACCAAACAACAACACAATCCTCTTCAACGGCAACAGATCTGTCACTATCTCACCAAACCCATTTCACTGGATTTCCATTAAATCTTCTTGTTATTAACCATGGAAAACATCCACAAATTCATTCATGCTTCAAAACATAAAAAATCACATTCACGGAATCAATAGACCCCAGCTCGTTCCCTTCTCATCAAACCCTTCATAGATTCGAACCAATTCACAACCAACTTCCAATTCGAGTCAAACCCAAATTTCCTTATTTATCACCATATCTAAATCGAGCCCTCATTCTTCAAAACTACACCATCTTTAACTTCCATGTAGGTGTTGAAACACCAAAACCAGAATCCATTTATGATCCCAAATCTCTGTCTCAAATTCACACTGCAAACTCAAATCCCATCCAGCGACAAACTACCAAAACTCTAATGTTCATTTACCCCTTATAAATTGAATCGGTTCCATTCCACAGAGAAATAAAGCATCAAAATGAAAAAGCAAAAATTAGGGATTATTGTAAATTGTCGTAATTTCAGGAAACCCCAAATTGTCTTGTAGGATTTGATTAAATGGTGGAAAAATTTTTTGTCATTAGAGAAAGTATCGAATTTAATGAATGGATAATTGAATAGAGAAGTTAGGGATTGGGTTTTAGATGCAGACCCATTTACAAAAAATGATTCAAAGTAAATGAGCTTCACCTGAATAAGGTTTGATTTTGTGGAAGGACCGTATCAGAAATCTAAGCAACAAATTTTGTATTAGTCGTCGTCTCTCCTCTCCAATGGCTGTTGCAGAATGAGGAAGATGAGGAGGAAGAAGATAAAAAGAAAAATTCGTTCAAGGGTAAAACCGTGAAACTGAATAATAGTTTAATAAAAACTAGAAAAAATAAAATAAAATTTGGTCAAACGTTGACTTATACGGTCAACGTTGGATTCAGGTACCAACCCTTAATATTTGAAATATTGGGTACCAAAGCAATGTTGGTCATTTGATGGGTACCAAACATTAAATATCCCTTAAAACTATCAATAGATTTGTATTAATAATAAATCTTCACGCTTAGAACATTGAATTCATCCTTAATCAACAGAGGATTTATCTACTCATATTACAAAGAAGATGAATAATGGTGGTTTCCCCCTAAAGGAGTAAACCCTAGGTTTTTGATGTAGAATAAATCCAATCTTGTGATATGAGATGATATGATGATATCTCATTCATGGCCTAATACCTCTTTACATAGGTTTACATTGCTTGGCCTTCAAGTATCTAGTTTGGTTCAAGAACCCGACTCGAAAATACAAAATAAAGACCCTAACCGTGAGTTTTAGCCTTCAACAGTTTGCATACCCGTTTGCAAACTTAAATTTTGTGATAAAATCCAGGGAAATAAGTTTGCATACCCGTTTGCAAACTGAAATTTCAGTTAAATCCGTTTGCATAACTGTTTGCAAACTTGCTTGTCTTTGGTATTTGATGAAAAGCTTGTTTTGCCCACAACTTCTTCGTCCGGACTCGGAATGACCTCAATCTTGTTGCATTATTTTCCTATTTAAATTATCTTCAATATGGTGATAAGAATTCCTGAATTTGAATGAGTTAAGCTTGGTCTTTGGCCCGTCTCTTGATTTTGAGCTTCTCCTTTTCGTCGCACTTCTTCCGCTTCTCTTGGACTTGGGCACTTGTATACTTGGAATACTTCTCTTCTTGGATATTTTTAGCACTTTGTAGCTTCTTATTATAAGATTCACCTAATAGAGACAAATAAGAGAAAACAAGAGTAATAACACGAATACATGCAAGAATAATAGCTAAAACAAGTATGGAATGGATACTAAAATCATATGAATTATGCACTTATCATCACCTTTAGCACCAGCCTATACAAATAAACTTGGATCTTCATCATCATCACCAACCCGGAGGAGAAATCCATCACCTCCTTTGCATACACCACTGCCAAAGAAAGAAGACAAAGATTCCTCTCCAGGGTATGGTTGGGATTACTACCTACAGACTGCAGTACTTGGGAAAAGTCTGTTGTTTAACGTTTATAAAAAATTTTGGAATGGAGGAGGAGGAGGAGAAGAAGAAGGTGAGGGAGGAGCATCACCACTACCCAAACAGACCTGTGTGTGGTGCTACTCCAAAACTATGGCCCTCCAAGTGATGAGATCCATAAAAAGGATCGAAGTACCAAGGAATAATGGTAATGACTGGGAAGCAAAAGGAATAATGAGGCAAAGGCAACATCAACAGAAACAACAGTAGCAGCCAGAAAAGAATTTTTTTATAAGATTTTTTTTTAAAAAAATATAGTGTTTGCACATACAACCTTTAAAGTATGACTTCCCACCAAACAACCTTTAAGATCTTCGTTTCTTGGTGTTATAGAAGATAATCATATTGAAATAATTTTATGCAAATAAAATTATTTATTTATGTATTTAAAAAGTATTTTATGATATTTGTTTTTTATGTGAATTATTTGAAATTAAGGATTTTTTTTTTTTAAATGGTTACAAAATATCCAAATTCATAATGATATTATATGAGAGAAGATATTTATACTAAAAGAAAATTAATCATATTGTGCTAGAAAAACATATGTAAAAAGATATTCATCAACAAAAATGAAAGTTTATATAACAACACGTTGTATTTCATATACGAGACAGTTTATATAACGACGCGTTGTATTTCATATACGAGACATATTTTGACAATTAAATAGTAGTACTATGAATAATAAATTTCTTAATACGCTTAAATGAAATTTTATACACATAAAAACTATTCATATGCAAATAATCTAATGCAAGAGAATAGATTATGTTTTAAATTTTGCATGTGCTAATTTTGTTTAAAATATAACATTTCTCTCCAACAACTTGAAAGTGGCGCGTTTTGCAAATACTAAATTGAAAATGTAAGAAAATGTTAATTAAAAGAATTTTAATGTATAAAGAAGAATTTATAATTTTCAATATGGGTATACACCTATTACCTCGAAATTTTTTATGCATACGAATAAGAAAAAATATGCCATAGTAGCTAGGTAATCGAACAATATCCAAATTCATCGACTCAAGCGTAAATATTAACATATATATATATTTACAATCTCGTTCAAGAAGGTGTATTTGAATAAATTCTCGGTTGAACACACATATCTTGGTATGTTAAGTATGTTATTAAGTTTAAATGCCAAAACTACATATTGATATAGCGTACTGAAGTCAGCTTCGGTTAAGAATATAATAGGTAATAGAGTCTTAGGATTTTCCAATTTACTCAAGAAGAATAAATAATCACATGAAGACATCAATATGAAGAAACTTCATTGAGGTAAGAAACAAGAACTGGTGTTCCCTTCCTGACTCTTTTCCATTCTATTTATCTATATATTTATCATACTAAAAGTTGGGTACTTTAGTAAATGATCATATAACGGATTAGATATTGCTAAGTATATTGATGTTTGAACTTCTCAAGCTCTTTCTTGTTAAGAACTGGAAATTAAGCTTGAGAGAAAGCGTAAGTTATTTAATTAATGTAAATCTCAAGACTTTCTAATTCATTCTTGAGTTTGTAAAGTTTTGTATTTGGTAGTTTCTACTAATGGTTTGGAGTTCACGAACTCAAAAGTTTGCTTTTTTGAATCTATATATATATATATTGTTTGTAGAACTCACAAACCAAAGTCAATAAGTCAATTGTGTTCGCAAACCTAAATGGGTAAGTTCACAAACCTATTGTAGAAACTTCTTCTGAGACCTTTTGACATTTAAGTTTTCGAATCTAAAAAGGAGAGTTCGCAAACCTAGTGAAGAAAACTTCTCCTAAGACTTAACGCGATTTGAGTTCGTGAACCTATAAGGGTGAGTTCGAGAACCTAGTACAAGAAAAAGTTCTCCTGCGACTGTTTGAGCATTTGAGTTCTCGAACCCATAAAGATTTTGAGTTCTACTTTATATTTTATGAGTTCACGAAGTCATCACCTGAGTTCATGGACTTAAAAGATTAACGGGTCAACTGAATACACTATTGGCTTTTGACTTATCCATTATTCTTTAATTTTCAAAGCAAAATTTTCACACGCTTACGAATTGCTTTTTTGAACTAATGGAAAGTTTTAAGTTCTTTTTAACAACTTATCTAGCTTGAGATTCAAGATTTTAGATCTTTTTCTAGACAACCGCCTCTTTGTACAGATTGTATATTCTTAGTAGTATGAAGTTATCTTCGGTAGTAACTCTTTTCATAGAATGTACTCGAGCTAACAATAATGTACAACTTCAAACTAAGGGAAAAAAACTCATTGTAAGTCTAACTCTTACCAAAGAAACAAATTTTTGTATCTAAGGAAACAACTTAGATTCATCAATCAAAAATGAACTTTGGTTACAAGAAATTAATTGTTTACAACTTAAGCAACCAATATTGATTTATTACTATAAATTAAAGACATCAGCAACATTGAAAATTCAATTCCTGCATGCTTGTGTATATTGTTGCCATTTTTATTCTCCAAATATTATCTCTGTAATCTAACGTTCGAATTTGAAATACTTCATCTTGGATTCGTGAAGTACCTACAACCTAGTCTTGGAGATGTAGATTTATCTAAATCGGGAAATAGATGTATGTCTCCCTGATCAAGCATCGGAAACGAAATCATCAAGAGTCATATTGGAGGAAGGGTAGCTCTAGTCTCCACGACGAACTGTGGAGCAACTCCTAAGGATGTAAAGGACACCACCTAAAGACATCAAGTGTGTAGGTTCTTGTTAAATCAAGATATGTAGGGGAACCACTACAACAGAGTGGTTTGGACGGTTTTTTTTATCAATTACATTTCATACCAAAATCTTATAGCAGGCTAGTGTTTGTAGCTTCTTAATATAGTTTGTGCTCAAACTGGACGAGGTCTCGGGGTTTTGCTTCTTTCGCATTTTTCCTCGTTAAATTTTTTTCTGGTGTGTGATTTCCTTTACTTTTTACTCTCGTATTATGTATATTTGATTTTATATTTAAAAGTACAAGCAAGTTGTACGTTAATCGATCCTTGTGTTTTAAGAATCTTTTATTGAGATTATCCAAGCATATTTATTGTTTGATTTAATCTTGATTGAATTTCATGGAAGTTTTTTTCCTATAGGTTCTGTAACGAAAAAATTGATGTTGTACTTGGTACCCTCCTCTTTTCAATGTATAATGTTACCAATCAACGTAAATATTGAAAACAATATTGGTAGTTATAATGAAGTCAAGGATACACCCCATTCATTTATGAATGTTGTTGGATTACTTTGATGACATTTTGTAGTTTTTTGACTTTCAGTTTTCTTATGTGTTTATCATTTGAAGTATTTGGACAGTCTATAATAGGGTTGTCGCGCATAATGTCGACAGAAGTGGAGAACCTTTCCAGACTTGGAAGTTTGTCAAGGTATGCAAAATTCGGCAATAAGCATATATGAGAATTCAAGAACTTTGCACACTCAAATAATTTTACAGATAAATGTTTGCAATACAAACATATAGGATGATCCTCTAAGCAGTGAACA
The DNA here is from genome assembly GCA_023531295.1 of Papaver armeniacum. Taxonomy (NCBI): domain Eukaryota; kingdom Viridiplantae; phylum Streptophyta; class Magnoliopsida; order Ranunculales; family Papaveraceae; genus Papaver; species Papaver armeniacum. The sequence continues at coordinate 72,446 of JAJJWW010000242.1, read as the reverse complement.
TAGATGAGAATTTGGCGAAACCCATATGACAGTTAAATTTTAGATATCAAATATTAAAAGAGTGCATATATAATATCTTAACTTATTATAATAATAAAATATTTATCCGTGGAACATGCTCATCAATGTACCAAAGATCGAATATTCACATGTTGTCAGGTTTGTTTGTTTGTCATCCCCCTTCCCCCAAGGCAGTGGCCATATAATTTATCATATTAATTGATCAAATCCTTGTAATATTTTGTATATCAAAGATCCAGCGGTAAAAGAGAGTTTGACTCGGCTTCACGAATCCCAAGTGAAGTCTTCAAAGTCGTAACCTAATTATGTTTCACAAAGAAACCTAAGCCTGACTCTATCCGCAACTACTATGCCTCGTGTACGGATTGATATTCTACTTTGCAAAGAGTCCTCTATTTATAATGATGAAACATGATAGATTGCTTAAGGTTCAAGAAATTGTTTGTTATGACCAAAGCAATCTCTAGTTTCCACGCTCAAGAATTACTTTGATCCCCAAGCAAACTAAATTTATCAACATAAACCGATTCTAAAGAATAGAAACCATGTGATCATGTGAGAAATTTGTCTTGTAATACAAAGAAGAATGTGCACCTACATATTTTTCGATTAAAGAACCGTGCATAAAAGTTAGCTTACGGTTAACCAAGTATGGTTAGTAAACAATCAAGTAATGTTGGAATTCGGTGGCAACCAAAAGCAAACCACTTCGCCAACTAAGAAAAGTGGTTCGCGAACTCAATATGTTTGAAATATCCAGGAACAAACCAAAAAGTACATTGTTCGTGAACTGAAAAATCAAATCGGGAACATAGAAACGAATTTCAAAAAGTGTTCGAGAACACCTTGAAATTGCATAGTTCGCAAATTGAAAAATCAGTTCGTGAACAATTGTGCACCTTGGAGTTCGGCAATATTAAAAAATTGCATAGTTCGCGAACTAAAAAATCAGATTTGAACAAAAGTACAATTTGACATCTTTAGGCTTATACATACATGGTTTTTTGAACAATAAAATTATTGTCAACCTCAAAAGTGATAAGACCTATGAACATTCAACGCTTGAGTTGATGATTCGAGATTTGTCAAGTACAAACTTGAACTCGAAGCTTCTTCTTTGTGATTCATCATATACTAAAGCCATACGATGTTGTCTTGGAAGATAGAATGATAGAAATACAGTTGAAACTCCATTAATTAATACTCAATTATTCAATAATCTTTCTAAAATAATATAATTCTCTGATCCCAACTAGGCTTACAAAAGCTAAATGTTAACTTTTTAAATTAATAATCGCACTTAATTAATAAATTTTGTTGTCCCAAATGCATTAATTTATAAGTTTCAACTGTAATGAATAAATAAGATAGTCAGTGTTCACATACCTTTGTCGATGAAGTTCTCGCACATGTCTTCGTTGTTCTTCAGTTTTCAATCTCTTGAGGGTATTCAGTGATTTCTTATACTCAACTACCCTGCTCTAATCCTAGCCCGAGATTGGTTTTAGTATAAATCAAGATATAGTTTTGGTCATCTGTCATTAACTACAAGCTTGACATACGAATACTCGTGAGTTCTACCGAGCGATGCTCTAACAGGGATCTTGATTTCAAAGAGTTGATACTTGATGTTTTGGTCATTTCCAGTTTGATGACAATAGCAATTAAGATTAGAAATGGATAATGCTCTCTTAAAGTACTCATATCATCTAATTACATACTTAATATGAGATAGTAAAAACTTTAAAAAACATTGCCGGTACTGCTGCTGCTAATCAATATAAAAATAATGAAGAGATGGATTAGCTATCCAGTGCTCATTACCATCGAATTTTCATAAGCAGTATGGTATATTTATATATATACACATATGATTTTCCATATCCAAATTATTCTCTATATCTGAGTTCTAATTAATCAGCATTATCGATACCAGAAAAATATACTCTCTACAGTAGTACAACTACACATAAATTAGCAGTAAGCAAATAAAGCCATTGGAGTATGGAAAGATCTCAGAATACATGATAAATTAAATATTATACAGAAAATGTTAAAGTACATTATATACGAAGTTTAACAGAGACCTGACCAAAAAGAAACTATTTTCTCTTTCCTGAGACTCAAAGAGCGAGAACGGTGATTGGTAAAGTACCAACAACCTATTTGGGAAGAATCCAAGAGCAATTACGGAAGTAACCACGAGTGGTTCAGAAACGGTGTTGTTTGTAGCTGTACGCAGTAATCAGTTGATGTTAATTTGTAGAATAGATTTTAAAATTCAAGACAGAAGTAGTTGATTGTGAACACCAGCACTTCACGTACGTTTAATTGATAGCCCCAACGGCACCAATCAACTAGAGAATGGTGAAACAACACTTCACCTTGCTGCCATATTTGGACATGCTGAGGAATCTTACAGTACAATAGACTCAGTACATACTTATTTATAAAGACACAAACAAGCTTTCAAGACTAAGAAAGTTACAGGAGGTGAGTCATGAACTGTTTTACAAAACAAAAGAGATAAGAACCGTACCAACAGTCTATTAGAGCAAGAAAGGATAAGAGCACACGACACTCTGTAACGGCTACCAACAGTCGTATAAACTGAGAATAAAGGGCCACCACTAAGCACACGAGTCTAATACTCTCACTATCCCCCTCAAGTTGAACAGGTGATAAAAACTTCAACTTGTCACGCAAAAATTCAAAGCGAGTAAGCCTTTGGTGAAGACATCAACAACTAATGCATCATTGGAGATGTAATAAACTTGCAACACTTTTGATTACACCAACTCTTTGATTAAATGGAAATCTATAGCAATATGCTTCATTCTACTGCGAAGGACAAGATTAGAAGCAAGAGAAAGAGCTCCTCTATTGCCACAAGCCAGAGAAGGAGTAAAAGATTGAAACTCGTGGAGATCCTTAAGCAACTGACATACCCAGGGAACTTCAGATGCAATATGAGCTAAGGACCTATATTCTGCCTTTGTAGAGCTTCTTCAAGAATAGGCTGCTTTTTAGATGACCAGGAAATAGTACAAGAGCCAAAGAAAACACAATAGCCACTAGTAGATCTTCGATCATCAAGATTGAACTCGAAATTTCTTATTTGCAATATCAAATCTAGTAAAAACATACAACATAGTCTCATAAAGATAGAGTGGAAAATGTCGTGAGTAAATAGGATGGTTCAGGCTTCACATACATCTTTGTTGGTAAAGTTATCCAAATATATTCGTTTTATCTCCAGTCTTCAATCTTCGAGGGTTATTCAATGATATTTGATACTAAACTACCATACATTAATCGTAAGTCCAGACTTGACTTTAGTAGATTAGAAATCAAGATATAGTTTTGTGCATCTATTGACAACAAGCTTGAGATAGCAAAACTTGCAAGCTCAACCGAGCGATGCTCTAACACTATCTCTAAAGTTATCCATAAGGTGATTGAAAGAATCATCCTTAGTCTTTTGCAGGAGCACTAGCCCACCAAGATACTTTTCTTGCAAAACCATTTTTCTAATTTGCAAGATATTAACAATATCAACCTTAATATATTATTAAACTTTGCAAGATTTATCAAAATAACAATATAATACTTACCAATTAATTTTATAGCCCAAGATTTTACTTTAGTAAGAACAGAAAATGTCATTTGGGCTGCAAAGCTAGCTTATTTTTGTAACAAGTATATGATCAAACACTACTGGATCACGATCGTGGGAGATTTAATTACCTAACTATTCAGATTGAAATCAGTAATGATGAATCGTTGTTCCTAATATCTTTGTAATTATGGAACAAACGAAACCTTATTTTCAATGTATTGAGGGTGACCTCCTTTATTAAAAAAAAAAAAAAAAATTAATTGGTCAAGTATAGTAGCTAAATTTCTAGCATCTCTATTTATAGCTTTTATAAAAATCAAAATATCGTCAACAAAGAGTAAATGAGAACTAGAGGGGCAGTATTTATTTGGTTTAAACCCATGAATGAAACCATCATGTTCAGCTTGAATTAAAGATCTATAAAAGAATTCCATAATGAGGATAAACATATATATAGACAGGGGATCTCCCAGTCTCAAGCCTCTGTGAGGCAAAAACACGTTACCAGGTGAACCATTAAGAAGAACTGAAGTTGAAACTGTAGAAACACATTGTTCGATCATCTTACACCAAGCTTCTAAAAAGCCAAGTTTTTCCAAATTTTTATTAAGAACATACCACTCTATCCTATCAAATGCTTTAGACATGTCTAATTTTACCACCATCTTTTAGCTTTAGCTTTTTTCATGGAATGCAAAATTTCATGAGCTACATTGTTATCCTGGAGATATGATTTTAGCTTTAGTTTTTCCACCAACTATAAAAGCAGTTTGAGCCGGAAATACGATTTTATGAACACGGTTTTGAGTCTAGAAGCTAATAGCTAACATTGCGCAAACTAATAAACCTAAAATCCACAACAATTTTTAGGACAATTATTCTTAGGAACAAGAGCAATAAAATTGTGATTGGTCTATTTTAACATACGATGAGAATGGAAAAAGGATCATACAACCATTTTAACCATATCAGCTCCACTATTTTCACATTATATAGTAGAAACCGGGTGGAAAACTATCTGGACCTGTTGTGGTGCATGATTTCATCTCAAACACATGTTTAACTTCCTCGGCAGTTGGCATGGCAGTATAAAACATTCATCATCAGAAACATAAACATTCACATTATTCAAATAGGAAACATGATCAGGAGGTCTAGTAGTTCTACTCATTTCCCAGAAATGTCTTTTAAGTTCCGCAACTTTGCTGGAATGCTGCGACCTAATCTGAAAATCTGGATGGGTTAAAACAGTAGGATGGGCTAAGAATTAAATTTCCAGGGGCCCAAAGATATTCTTGGAAAAAACTATCTCAACTTTGCTGTTGCACAATAATCCCAGGTGGATAACAATATTCAAGTTCACAAATAAATACCCCAACAGATAACACTATAAAAGGAAAGGCAAAGGAACGAAAAAAGATGGAAAATAAAAAGCACAAAGTTGTAGCTAATTAAGCAGACCAATTGAAGTGATTTTGATGAGTAGTTGGAGTGCTCTGTGACCAGTCAGGTTCAATCCAAGTGCTATTGCACATCTCCTTCGTATCATAGAAATCTGTAGCAGCATCAGTATTACTTTGTTTTGCTCGACTTCCATGAGAATAATGATACCTACCTGTGTCGAGAGAATAAAACAATAAACCTCTTCCATCTTTTTGTAATCTCGGGAAGTAAATTTTGTTCTCCATTCGACTATTTGGAGGAGCGATTGCTGAGAAGCTAGATGTATTGCTGATGAACAACATATATTCCCCCAAATTTTTAACTTTGACCCAGACCTTCTTAGCCCAATCCAGACTAAACACTCCAACTGGTTTTCCAAAACGCCCAACATTCACTGCTAAAAGTTGTCCATTACATTCGACCAGGTAACTGGGGAATGTTCCATTAAACTGTTGTAAGGACTCGCTGTAAACTACCCAACCCAGAGTATTGATCTTGTCTTCATCATAAACAACACAACGTCCTAAAGTTCCAGCGTAATCTAGGCAAAAGAAATCTCCCTGGAAGAACACTGAATTGTTGAAACATGGCACAAAAGAATCATCAGAGTTTAGACGGACACGAGACCTCCAATAACAGCTTCCTCTTTTAATGGCGTAGATTGAGATTAAATTACCGATAATTTGTTCGATCGCAAAAACCACACAGTCTGGAGAAGTAGGCGGAAATGAGAATGACATACCACTCAAGTATAACCTGTGGTTAACATTAGGAAAATCAGGAAGTCGAATCATCACTTTTGTGAACGGATTGTAGAAGAATGGAGTTTTCATGTCATTCGACACTAGCAACAGCCAACCATACTTCGAAAAACGAATTGTAGCACCTGCTAGCAATTCCGAGAGATTCTTCTTCATGGAGTACATTTCATTATGCATTGGATCTAGGAAATTGTAGATGGTGCCAGTATTATCTTCAAACGAGTTAAAAACCAACAGAGGAAACAAACTTGCTCTTGACGGGTATATTTCAGGAAATATTGAGCGATTTCTTGTACAGACGGAACGAAGTTGTGCGAAATCCTTTGGATTTAGATAACTAGCTATCAGCTCCACAATGTCATTACTAATAATGGACCAAGGTGTTCGTTCTACTTCTTCTAATTCCCCTCCATTATGAATTTTATCCTGACCAGCCTCCTCGTAATAATCCTCTATGCAAGCTTTGTTCAGTTTATCTTCCAGCTCTATAATTTTATAATCTTCTTCTTTGTCATCTCTACCTAACAAATTTTCTATTCCCCTTCTTCCACCGGTCCTCCTACAGATTTAAAACCATGCATATATACTATAAGAATACCGAATACTTGCGCTTATATAAAAGAAAAAGGAATATGTAAAGGGCATTTCCGGGTGTACCTGACAGGAGTAGGAATCATTATCCAATCCCCGGAGAACCATGGCGTTGGTAGCTTCGAAAACGGCAAGACAACTGTAATACCATCATCTTCTACTTCAAAAATGTAGAGGGACTTATCATTTGGTAATGTGTAAAAGACGCAACCCCTTTTAAGAGCCATATCTGCCGCTGAGCAAAATGCCCTAGTTTGTCTTCCAATGAACAGTACATCATCGCCTAAGCTCCTCACCTCAACCCAAGCCATTAAAGAGAAATCCAACTTCAGGACTTGTAATGTTGAGGCAGGTGCATAAGGTTTATTCATATTTCTTAGACTGAAGAAAATATTAACTCGGAAGATATCATCAAAAGATTCCACATGATGGGATATTAACGAAGTCGTAGATCCTGCGGCATGTTGAAGATATGGGTACCTTTTCACTTGGAATCGTCTTATAGATAGGGTTTGATCGTTATAATGGTGATCATGTCCTAGATGATGTTGTTGTTGTTGATTTATTTCAATCTCTATGTGCCATTCTGAGTAACATAAAATGTATAACTTACCTTTCAAGTAATGAAAGGATCGAACAAAACGGCTAAGGTCTTCGTAATACTCATCCAAACACTTACTCTGCCATTGTTTAGCTCCAGGATGACTATATACAAGTAAGTTCTCAGAAGTAGTATGATGCTCGAGAAGGAAGTAAACCATGGATTCTTTAATATTGTTACTCATAGGTAAAGTTAGAACACAATCGTAGAAACGATAATCCGTTAACCATTGAAACAAATTAGGTAATTTAACCGACTCCATGGAAACAGGATTCCACAAAAAACAATGACAAGCACAAGCACCTTCATCAAAAATATCCAGAATAACTAACCACCCTTGGAAACAAGGCTTTTGCCAATAAAATTTTTTTCCACTTAGTTCTGGTATAAATTTGGTGCATGTTTTGTTATTAGGTTCACATGGATCATAGAAAGCATGGTATTTCATACCTTTTCCATGTTGAAAAACGAGCCAAGGTGCAGGTTTTGGAACGGGTGGACGACGGCGTGCACTTCTCTCGCCTAATAGTGATCTTTGGCTTCCTGACATTGATGATGAAAACTTTTCTTCCATGGAAGCTACAGAAAGAGAGGATTGGTGAGTCTAATGAAGGTAAGGAGTACGGACTATATAGGGAGAAGGATTCTTTTTTCATCTACAACTTTTATTTATCAACAACTTCTATATATAAGAGAAGTTATTATACGATTTCCTTTTTCTAGTATGTTCCTTTTCCTTTTTCTAGTATGTGTACGGTTAGTACTCGTAACGCAACTCGGTTGCATACAGACACGATATTCCCACTGTGACAGATGCAGAGCTAGAAGAAACTGACAATTTAAAGTTTTAAACTATAAAATTTCGTTTTGAAGGAGTTCATCTCTTTCTAGGTGCAGGGCAGGCCCTGAGATTTTGCTGTCCCAAGGCAAAATCTCAGCTGTTGCCCTAGTGGGTATCCGTTCAATGTATTGGGTGTTTTAAAAGTCTGATTCGAAGAAGTTTTAAAGAAGTGCAACCAAAGAAAACGAATCTACTGAACACAATAGTCGCAACAAGTCTTTAAATTTCTTATATCAGGCAAGTCAAAATATTCTAACACATTATCGACCCTATCTTCATGAAGAAGAGATTATAATGCTTACAGTATTTAGTATCACAGCTCCAAGAACATTTATTTACCTCAAAACCAGGCCAGAAATAAGTAGCAGCAATCCCACCAATTGGATCTCCTAACCACCATCTTGGTTCTTTAGTCTGCACTGAGAATTTATTACCAGATACAGGATCCGTAAAGTGGTTTTAATAACTCCATGCGATTCAGGGTTAAGACCAGTTACAATTGAGAAAGTGAGTGTTGGAAAAACTGGGTTTACTTCCATTACGGATTGAACGATGAATTATGAGTGTTGGAGACTTATATTGATACCCAAATCGAAACCCATCTGAAGAGATTAAGACTATTAAGTGTAGGAAAAACTGAGCTTTCTTGAGTTTCTTCTGCAAAAGAGGAATTTTTGGCTGAATTGGGGTTTTTAGAGCTGAGGGCGAGGAGAAGAAATGAATGCAAAAATCCCTAATTTATTGACGTAAGGGCGAGGAGAAGAAAGGAATGCAAAAATCCCTAATTTATTGACGTAACATGCCGTGCTACCCAGACAAAGTCTCGCTAGGGTTGCGGCAGGGTGGCCCTGGGTGTACTGACACCCGGCATTTGCAAAGGGAAGATAAAAAGGAAAATAGAGAAGAAATTCTATCCAAAATGCTATTCAAACTCCCTCATTCCCTTATTCGGGATAAGTAGGAGCGGATAAGAGGGAGTTAAATAGCCTAATTTGATTGGGGCCAAACATTTTAATTGGGGGCAAGGTCACCCAATCCTAATTTGAGTCACCCCTTATAAAAATAGTTTCTAAATGGCTAAAATGCCCCTGAGTGATTAGTTTTATGATTTAATTAAGTTGATTAGTGTGATAATTTTGTTTAGATAAAAATCAGGTTTTGGGATTAAAATTTGGAGAAATTTTAGTTTTGGGTTTTTTTTTGAGAAGAAGAAGAGTAGTTTTGAGAGGAAAAACTAGGGTTTTTAGAAATGAGTGATTCAAGTGAACCCGCACCTCAAAACAATCAGGTAAACCTCATATACTCTTGAAATTGTCTGAATGGTGCTCCAAGGGGTCGATTGATGGTCACTATGGAACTACTCAGAGTGAGGGTCGTTATAGTCGGGTGTTGTATACGCCAACGACCCTAAAGAGTCGTCATACTGTTGACACACATGGCGACGACTCTAACCTGCAACTTTTAATGGTGATGAAAAATCGTCAAGGTGGTGTGTTAAACCATGACGACTGTTTATAATGTTCACCTAGAGTCGTTAGTTGATTCGTTTAATACCCAGACGACTCTCGAATCCAAACTCTCTGTATAAAAAGGCAAGTTTTTGTGTGTTTGAGTCGTCATAGGGATATTCTGATATACATACTGACGACCCTAACCAACCATTTATAATGTTCACCTAGAGTCGTTAACCAATAACAAAGGGTCGTTTCAACAGGGTCGTCATTTTCAACCTAATACGGTAACGACTCTATTCAAGGACAAAAAATGTTGAAGTAGCAGAATTAGGGTCGTTATCTTCATCCTAATACACTAACGATTTTTCATAGAATCCGCATGCAAATGAAAAGTCGTTAGGGGTTTTCATTTCGATACTAACGACTCTTACACTGAAATTTCGATACTAACGAATACAAGGTGGGTTAAAGTTCACATATCTTCTAATTGGAAACATAGCTTTCTTGGGTTTTGATTTTTGGCGACGATTACGCGATGAATCGGTTGAAGAAAAAAAATTTCTTCAAAATAGTCGTTAATGGTGGTGGTGGAGAAGAGAACGGGGAGGAGAGGAGGATGAAGAAGAGAAGCCTAATTAAGGTTTTTAATTAAGGTTAACTTATTTTTAATGTTTAGTTTTAGGTAAGGGTAAAATAGTATTTTCATAGTCGGATTAATAAGCCCCTGATAATTTTGGGGTGCAAATAAAATTTGTTGACCCCCAATTAAAATGTTTGGCCCCCAATCAAATTAGGTTAAATAGCATCGCTAAAATTTTATTTGATAAGGATATTTTTTTCTTTCACGATAATGTAAATGTTATTTCTTAAGATATAAACATGCAGGGTGGGGATTCCTTTATCTTTTATTCTCACGATTTGAACATTATTTTTGTGAATAAAAACTAAATAGTTAGGGATTTAAATTCAAATAGTTAGAATCTAAATTCAGTATTTTAAGATACGTTGATGTTCTTTTTAATACGATTGACGGTCCAATGAAATTCCATTAATGAATCGTCCCACTTTAGCATCAATCAATTCCCAGGACCGGCCCTGAGGGAAGGTCAATGAAGGTTGACTTCATGGCAGTACATGAACAAGAGGCTACAAAATTAGTTTTTTGTCTACGGTGGTTTTTGTGTTAAACAAAAATGAAGGATTAAATCGTGATTACAAATGGAAAAAAAAGACATATTCTTAAGAGATGTATGGGCATATTGTAAAAATGAATTACTTTAATGATTTAGTGCTAAATATATAGGAAATCCCATATATTCAAAAAAAAAATATTTTTTGTCTTTCCAAGTCTAAAAAAATTCGTCCACTTTATCTTTTTGGTTTCAACTTTCTTACCTTAGGTTGCACAGTCGCGGACACGACACGACGTGGACACGGAGACAATAAAATTCTCAAAACTAGGACGCGGACACGTATATACTATTGTATTTATTTATACAATCATGTATTTATACAACAAAGTCAGGTATAAAAATTAGAAAATGATGTTACATGTGTATAAATTTCAAAATAAAAGAAGATATCGTTTGTTTATACACGCCGAAGGTCAAACAATCAATCATTATTGAACACATGGCACAATCAAAATGCATTCTTAGATTAACACATGCCCAACTAAGGGTATATGTGATGTCATTTCCAATAACAAAACCCTAATAAAGACCTAAATGTTGATCTAAATGTTTGTCTTTCTTCATTTAGTTAATAATAGGAAAAATAAAGGAAAAATTTTAACTGAAAATGAAAAAACACACATGTCAAACCCAAGTTATTAGTACGTCCAAACCAGACACGCGCAAGACGCGCAAATTAGTACATCAGACACGCATGTGACGCATCGTGTCAGCATCCCGCGCGCGTCGCGAGTCGGACGCGGACACTGCTCAAAAAATGGAGCGTCCCATTTCCCATTGTTTGATGGGTAAAAGTTGAGAAAAATGTGGTGCCTTTTAAGATATATATATTTTGATTATAAACCGTTATTATGATTGTGTCCATAGTTTTATTATATTCCTCTTGATGTTTTTTTCTTTTCTTTTTGAAGCATATTATTCCTCTTGATTAGTGATAACGACACTAAGGATTATTGGGATGGGTAACAAATTAGCCTCTGGGCAGCGAAATCTGAGGGTCGGCCTCCCAATCCCATGATGCAAGACCATCCATATGAACAACCTCGGGAGAAATGGATTTTCCGTTGGGAGTTGGCATCCTCATAAGTGATGACTGTGGTGCATAACTATTTTTCCAAAATAATTATTCAATTTTTTTTCCAACCTATTTTTCCTCCATCATCCAAACCAAACCAAACCAAAACCTTTTTTCAATTGCAAGTACCGGGTAGGCTAGAAATTATCTCATAAATATAAAACATGGTTTTTACGCTGGCATGTCAGAGCGTTGCACAACCCACACTACGGAAGGCACATACTTGACGCTACTTGTGCCGCTTTTGACGCTGCCTCCATCATCTTCATGTTTAATCAAGATTTACTCGGTTTTGGATCATAAGACCGAATAAATCTAGGAAATAGTAGTTTGTTGTTTTATGTTTTTAATAAAATATTGTGTTCTTACAGTATTTAGGTTCTAGGTTATAGATTTCTATTTTTTTCTTTGTTTAAATTCTATAAACTTTATTGATGGCTACTACATGCCATATGGTATTTCATTGCACTTATACAACGGTTTGTTATTGTCCTTGGGGCTTTCTAATGAGATTCTATGATATAATCAATATACGAATTTGTTGCAGCATATTTTTTCTTCAAATATTGTCTCTACAATCTCATCAATCCAGACTAGTGGAAGGAAGAACAAAGAAAATATGTTATGTTGGACGAAATCTGATTTTGTTACTCGTGGGGAAGATTACGCAGGAACTTTCGTTACTAAAATTCAAATACCAGACTGATTTTGTGTCATAGTCATGTTGGCTGGCCAGCACTATGTCTGCCTATAGTATTACTTTGGGTGCCCTTATAATTGTTAGTGATAGGGTATTTGTTAGACCGACCAGATAATGACGCGTGTTCGTTGTTGTTAGGTCAACCATATACTTTAAATGTGTAAGAACGTCATTTTTATCTTCTTAATGAGAAATATCGGAAGTTTAGTAACAGAGTCTGAGTTCATTAGGAACCCATATTTACTTTATCTATCCTTGATCACCATTTTATATACTGAGTACAGTACATTTGACATCAGAGCCAACCCATTTTTTTTTCGATGGGTGCTTCCGATATCAAGACGGTGAAAGACGTTTTAGAACTGGTTCAACGGAATCAGGTCAGCTCTGAAGATCGTTTCATTAATCTGGAAGACAAGTTACTTCTACAACAACAAAAGGTTGATTACAATCTTACAATGATTAACAAACGATTCGACGAAATTCTATCTCGTTTACCTTCACCATCACGACCAAATGATGATTTCGGTGGTCAAAATGGAGAAATACTACAAGAAACTACTCCTATCTTTGGTACCTTCACTCAGGGTGGAACTCAACATCACTACAATCGGGTTCCCAAAATCGATTTTCCTCGTTTTGATGACGACAATCCTCGTGGTTGGATCCAGAAATGTGATCAATATTTTTTTCTTCACAACATCGACGAATATTGCCGTGTGGATATAGCAGCAATCTAGTTGGACGGCAAGGCTGATAAATGGTTTCTCAATTTTCAGGTTGGTCGAACTCGAATAACTTGGTATGAATTTGCTCATGGTATTTGTTCTCGATTCGAAAATCCAGTTGAAGAAAATTTTATTGGTAGTTTTAATAAATTGGTACAGCTTAATTCTGTGGAGGAATATTTTGAGGATTTTGAAGCTCTTAAAGCTCTTATGCTTGCTAACAATCCTTCATTAAGTGAACATTATTTCATCATGAGTTTTATTAGTGGGTTGAAGGAGGAATTGCGCAATTATGTTGCTAAGTTTTACCAAAATCACTTGCACAAGATTTTTCCTTAGCCAGAATGGAGGAGCAGAAATGTCAATTTACTTTTTCTAAGAATGTTAAGCCATCATCCAGCTCTTTTACTTCCTCTAGAGCTTTCTCTACTACCACTTTTCCTCCTAAACCAATTTCTACCTCTTACACTACTTCAAAGTCAACTCCTACCACTCCAAAAGCTTATTCACCCACACCCCTTAAAACTACATCAGCTAACCCAAGTATTAAGAGACTCACACAATACCAAATGCGCATTTACAGAGATAACGGCCTATGTTATAATTGTGATGAAGTTTACTCATTGGGTCATAGGTGTAAGGGTAGATAGAAATTATTTATGGTTCAAGCTGAGAGTTCTGACTCACAAGAACAAGATCATGATGAAGAAATTTTTGACGAGGTTGTGGAATCACCTATTGAATCTGACATGGAGATTTCTCTTCATGCCCTCACTGGTTTTGTTACAGGTGATACCATAAAAATACATGGTCTTCTTAAGACCAAATCTATTTCCATTCTTATTGATACTGGTAGCACAACTAGTTTCTTGGATTGTTTTTTAGCTACTAATCTCAAATACAGGGTTAAACAAACTGCCCAAATGCTAGTTACTATTGCTAAGGGTGAGAAAACTCTGAGTACTAGTATTTGTTTCAACTTCTTTGGAGTATGCAGGGTCATCAATTCATTGAAGATTTGATATTACTTCCACTAGGAGGCTGTGATATGGTATTAGGTGCTGATTGGCTCAAGAAACTAGGTGATGTTGTGTTTAACTTTGCTAAACTCGGTGTTTATTTTCTTCATAATGGTCATCAAATTACCTTACAAGGCACTACCACCTATCCTTCTCTTCTAATGATGAGTGGTTCAGCTGCAAAGAAATTTTTGGAAAAAACCACACATGGCCTCATTGGTCACCTTTTTTCTGTCACAACTTCACCTATACCCCCTACAATGCCACCTCAAATCTTACCACTCCTTTCTGAATATAATGATATATTTGCTGAGCCATCTTCTTTACCTCCTCACAGAACATTAGACCATTCTATTCCCTTAAAACTTGATGTTCAACCTCCAAATCAGAGACCATATAGATGCCCATACATTCAAAAGGGAGTAGTAAAAAATCTTGTTAAAGAAATGCTCTCTTCTGGGATCATTCAAAATAACCACTGCCCATTTTCCTCTCCAATTTTTTTAGTTAAAAATAAAGACAATACCTGGAGATTTTGTGTGGATTATAGGAAGCTAAATAGCATCACTATTAGGGACAAGTTTCCAATTCCAATTGTGGATGAGCTACTGGATGAGCTCAAAGGATTTATGTTTCTTTCAAAACTGAACTTAAGAGCAGGTTATCATCAAATATTATTGAATCCTTTGGATGTTTACAAGACTGCTTTTAGGACCCATCATGGGAATTATGAATTCAAAGTCATGCCATTTGGGCTGAAAAATGCACCTGCAACTTTTCAAGCCCTTATGAATGAGGTTTTTGCTCCTTACTTGAGGAAGTTTGTTCTTGTATTTTTTGATGATATTCTCATTTATAGTTCTTCCATGTCTGATCATCTTGAGTATCTGAGGATAGTTTTTTCATTACTAAGACAGCACCAGCCATATGCTAAATTGTCCAAGTGTTGTTTTGGTCAGTCACAATTGGAGTACTTAGGCCACATTATCACTCCTGAAGGTGTTTGTGATGATCCCAACAAAATTGCAGTCATGCAGAGTTGGCCACTTCCTACTTCTCTGAAAGAATTGAGAGGCTTTCTGGGTCTTACAGGATGCTATAGGAAGTTTATAAAGAACTATGGTGCTATTTGCAAGCCTCTCACTGATTTATTAAGGAAAAACTCCTTCCATTGGTCTTCAGCTGCCACTTCTGCATTTGAGCACCTAAAGTTGGCCATGTCAACCACTTCAGTTCTTGCCCTGCCTGATTTTTCAAAGCAATTCACTGTGGAGAGTGATGCCAGTGACTCATGTCTTGGTGCTGTCTTAACTCAAGAAGGTAAGCCAATTGCATTTTTCAGCTCACCCTTGGGCCCTAGAGCCAGAGCTTTGTCAACATATGAAAAGGAATTTTTGGCAATTGTCAAGGTTGTGCATAAATGGAAGCATTATTTACAAGGGAGCAAATTTGTTATTCAAAATGATCATCACAGTCTTAAGTACTTCTTGGAACAAAGGCTCACCACAGTTCTACAACAAAGATGGCTAATGTAATTGCTTGGATTTGAGTATGAAATTAAATACAAAAGAGGTAAAGAAAATGTAGTTGCTGATGCTTTTTCTAGAAGACCACTTCCACGGGATGCTTGCTCTTCCTTATCTGTCGCTTAACCAAATTGGATGCATGACATTCTTCAAATTTATGTTAGTGATACCAAAGTTCAACAACTCATTACTCAACTAATGGTTTTTGCCCATTCTACTCAGCATTATTCTTACAAAGATGAACTATTGAGGTACAAATCTAGATTATATGTGGGAGCTAGCAATGGGGTAAGAACTACCATAATGAATACTGTCCATACTTCTAATGTTGGGGGTCACTCAGGAATGCAGGCCACTTATACCAGGGAAAAGTCCCATTTCTCCTGGCCTCAAATGAAGAAAGATATACTTCTATTTGTAGCTGAATGTGACATCTGCCAGAGAAATAAGGGTGAGAGTACCTTTCCTTCTGGACTTTTACAACCACTTCCAATCCCTGAACGTGCATGACAGCACATTACAATGGACTTCATTGAAGGGTTACCATTAAGTGACAGGAAAAGTGTGATACTAGTGGTTGTTGATAGGCTCACTAAGTACATCCACTTCATTTCTCTGCACCATCATTATACATATGCTTCAGTGGCAAAGGCATTCTTAGATCAGGTATTCAAACTTCATGGTCTCCATACTTCTATTGTTTCTGATAGAGATAAGGTGTTTACTAGTCACTTTTGGAAAGATATTTTAAAGGCCTTAGGCACTAGTTTGAATCTCAGCACTGCTTATCACCCTCAAACTGATGGCCAATCAGAAAGAGTCAATTCATGTTTATAAACTTACTTAAGATGCATTACTGGCCACAAACCTAGTAAATGGTGTCAGTAGTTATCCCTTGTTGAATGGTGGTATAACACTAGTTATCATATACTAGTTTAAAAATGTCTTCATTTCAAGCTCTCTATGGATATCTTCCACCTCACATGGACTTACCATCTACTAGCACAACCTATGTAGCAGCTATGGAGACATATTTGAAGGAAAGAGAGGCAATGATTGATCTTCTTAAGGAATCACTTCAAAAAGCTCAGGAAATGATGAAGTTTTTTGCAGATTAAACAAGGAAGACAGAACTTTTGAGGTTGGATTGGTGTACCTTAAACTAAAACCATATAGGCAAGCTTCAGTCTCACTCAGGAAGAACTTTAAGCTATCTGCCAAGTTCTATGGGCCCTTTCTTATTCTACAAAAAATAAGTGCAGTAACTTACAAGTTGCAACTTCCAGATCAGGCTCGGATTTATCATGTCTTTCACGTATCTCAACTCAAGCAACACATTGGTAAGAAGCACGTTCCCTCTCCTACTCTACCTATTGTTGATCATACTGGTGAGGTTATCATGGTACCTGCTAAAGCTCTCCAATCCAAAACAATTATTCGTGGCAAGATTCTATCACGACAAGTACTTATCCAGTGGACAAATTCCTCACCTGACGATGCTACTTGGGAAGACATGGCGACCATCAAATCACACTATCACAATTTTATCCTTGAGGACAAAGATCATTTCCAACAGTATGCAATGTCATAGTCCGGTTGGCTGGCCAGCACTATGTCTGCCTATAGTATTACTTTGGGTTCCCTTATAATTTTTAGTGATAGGGGTATTTGTTAGACCGACCAGATAATGACGTGTGTCCAATATTTGTTCGTTGTTGTTAGGTCAATCATTTACTTTAAATGTGTAAGAACATCATCTTTATCTTCTTAATGAGAAATATCTAAAGTTTAGTAGTAGAGGTTGAGTTCATTAGGAACCCAGATTTACTTTATCTATCCTTGATCACCATTTTATGTACAGAGTACAATACATTTTGATACAACCTCTTCTCGGATGGACGAGAAAAAGGTATGTGATTTGGAATTTAATGTTGAGGAGAAATCTTAATCTTACATATGTGATAATTAAGGAGTGTGCAATAAATTAGCAACAAGCTGATTTCGGAAATGATCAAGTTGGAACATTTTCTTTCTTACTCGTAGGATTAAGACCCACGTTAGTCTCTTCCATATTCTTTTGTAATCTCAACAAATGTAAATCACATCACACACTTGTTGCGTCAATAAACAATGTATAATGATGAAACAAGGGTGTGTCTATGTAACTCTTTTATATAGTCAAACAAATAAAATGTAATGTTCCTCCCAAAAAAAAAAAAAAAAAAAAAAAATGAATGGTCTCGCACAACCACTTTTTGATCTGTTACTGGTCCCACCCTTTTTTGAGTCTTTTATTTATTTTTTTATTTTTTATTTTTTTTTGAAGAGAAAAGGAGCTCAACAGAGCTCCACTTTATTTAAGGACCTCAATGAATGAGGTTTGAAAGGATACAAAGGGGTGGAGAATCAGCATTCCACCACAAATTTACATTCTCATGCATAGCATGTTGACATAACATATGTGCTAAGCTATTAGCACATTTGGGAACAGACTGAAATTGAATATCTACGAAAGAACTAGCCATATCCCTAATTTCCAAGATGACATATCTAATACTCCATGGAATTTCAGATATATCTCCAAGAACAACTGATATCACATTTGAGGCATCCCCTTCAATGATAATTTCATTAAAACCAAACCTTGTAGCAAGTTGTAGACCAAGTTTACAAGCCACGGCTTCTGCCAGTAAAGGAGAGGTAGCGTCATAAGTTGATGAACCACAAACCATAAACACACCATTGTGATCTTGTGCAATGGCACCAGTAGCAGCATTATTTGGTATGAATGCAGCGTCAACATTTATCTTGATGAAAGGAGAAGGAGGTGTAGACCAGTCTAGCGAACGAAAGTTCTGCGAGGAGATATTATTTGAAGCTGAATCTTCTGTCATACAAAGATTGAAGTCCTGAACAATACCTTTTAATACCAATTGTTCTGGGAAATTGACATTAGAGAATACAATTTCATTTCTCATCTTCCATAAATTCCATAAGATACACATTCTCATAATAAAACCATTGTTCACATTTTCTTCCATCCATGTAGAAAGAATTTGATGAATATTAAAGACCGGAGAATTGTAGTCCACATAGAAGTTAGCTTTATAGAAAATCTTTTTCGTTTTAGGGTAGTCAAACAGAAGATGGGCAATATATTCCTCCTCTGAATAACAAAAAGAGCAAGCAGTTTCCATGGAATACACAAACCTGCTAATATTCCCTTTAACAACAATACCATTGTGAATCACCTTCCAAATGAAAATCTAAATTTTTGGTATCAGCTTGGTAAAAGACCAAAAAGTTCTCTAAGGAAATGAGGCCAAACTTAAGAAGTAGAGATGTTGTTTGACAGAAGATGGTAGCACGATTTTGTTGAAAATTTTCCAGAAGGAGTGCATGACCACGTCAAAGTATTATGGGAATCAGATTCAGAACTTAAATATATCGATGAAATACACTGAACTACTTCTGCAGAAAATAATTCATTCAACATAGGCAAATTCCAAGAATTGGTATTAGGAATTATAAGATCAGATACCTTTTCAACATTAACAGGCAGAGAAGTAGGTCCTGGAATAATATGATCCATATATGAATGGAGCCAAGGATCATTCCATATGTGAATCTTGCTTCCATTGTTAACTTGCAAAAAAAATTATTTTCCAGGATGTGACGAACTTCTAGCATACTACTCCAAGTTGTTGAGCATTTATCAGGTTTGTCTGCCAGCCAAAAAGAAGTATCATGTAGGTATTTAGCACACAACAATTGAACCCACATCGCATCTTCATTATCCAAAAATCTCCATACCAGTTTGTATTAGAGCAATATTCATCAGTTCAATGTTTTTAATTCCCAAACCACCGAATTCTTTTCTCATCTCCATCTTAGACCAATTTATAAAGTGAAGCTTGCGTTTTTCAGTTGAATGCCCCCACCAAAAACACCTTTGAATCTTCTCAATTTCTTTTGTTACACCTTTTGGTAATAAACAATATCCCGTGAAGAAGATTGGAATAGCAAAAATAGTAGACTTTGAAAGAACAGTTCTTCCTGCAGAGTTAACAAAGTTTATTCTACAACCAGGGAGTTTAGAAGTAACCTTGTCAATGAGAAAATCAAAACTTTTTTTTTTTAAAGTTTGATTTTAAAGGAAAAATACCCAGATATTTATCCTCCACCGACATTTGTTTGACTCCAAGATCTTGTATTGTTGTTTATCGCATTTATTCAGGAATCCATTTGCTGAAGTGAATTGAAGATTTATCATAGTTTATTTGTTGGCCTGACATTTCTTCATAGATCCTGAGTAATTTCTTCAAATTTTGAATATTTACTCTTGTATTTTCTCCAAAGAAGAATAAATCGTCTGCAAACATGAGATGAGAGATTGTTGGAGATCTGCAGTTTATTTTATAACCCTGATAAAGGCCTTGAACCTCAAATTCATGCATAAGCATAGATAAACCCTGCGAGCAGATAATAAACAAAGTGGGAGACAAAGGGCATCCCTGGCGAATTCCTCTTCCACTACAGAAATTACCCTGAGGTGAGCCATTTAGATTGATAGAAAAAGAAGCTGAAGAAACACACGCCATAATCAGAGAGTGAGCAGGCCCTGAAACTCCCATAATTCTTAACATATCACCCAGAAATTTCCATTTTATCCTATCGTACGCCTTTGCGATATCAACTTTCAGTGCAAAGTGTCCATTCAATGCTCCAGAGTTGTGCATTGAATGAAGTAGTTCCTTAGCAACAATGATATTATCAAGATTCTGGCGACCAGGAACAAACGCATTCTGAGACCAACAAATGAAATCTTCCAAATAGGGTTTGAGTCTATCCGATAAAATCTTAGTTACAACCTTGTATAAAACATTGGATAGAGATATCGGACGAAAATCCGAGGGAGTGGAAGGATTCTTTATTTTCGGAATTAAGGTAATGTTGGTATGATTTAGTAGTTCTGGTAAAGAAGAAGATTAAAATATTTGTTGAACTGCTCTGAGTACATCCGTGTCTACTGTCGACCAAAATTGTTTATAAAAAATCGGTGAGTAACCATCCGGCCCAGGCGAAGTAAAATAACCCATCTTAGAAATCACAACCCAAACTTCTTCCATTGTTGGCGCTCTGCATAAAGCTTCACTATCCATATTGAAACTTGACTGAGAAGGCAGAGAAAAGTTAGGAAGATCTGGCATGCTAGGTTGTTGAAACAATGATTGAAAGTGATGAATGAGAATATTAGCAATTTCCTTTTGATCTGTTATCCAACTTTGATTCTCAACCAACAAATGGCTGATAGTGTTTTTCCTCCTTCTTTGTTGAACAAATAAGTGGAAGTGCCTAGTATTACGATCTCCATCTTTTGCCCATAGTTGTTTCATCCTCTGATCCCAATAAGTTGCCTCCATAATGAGATAGTCGTTAAGCTGTTTCACGATAATTTTTTCTCTTTGGATGTTAGCAGTTGTGGGACGCCAAGATTGAATTCGAAGAAGCTTTGTTTTGAGGATATCTATCTTATGTTTTATACATCCAATTCTTCCCCTGCTCCATGCTATAAGAAAAGAACCCAACTTTTTCAATTTTGATTGAATATCCTCATCCTCAACAGTTGACCAACATTCTCTTACTTTGTCCATAAATTTAGGGTGAGATAACCAAAGAGCTTTAAATTTATAGTCCGGTGGAGAAGTAGAGATATTCCTGCAAGTATTCAAGAGAATTGGAGAATGGTTGCTGGCTATTCTTGGTAAGTGAAGAACAACCGCTTTATAAAAAGCAATGAACCATTATGGATTAGCAAGAACTTTATCCATACGTTTCCTTATCAAAACCTCCATTGAACGACCATTAGTCCAAGTATATGCTGGACCTTTATAACCCAAATCAATCAGGTAATTTTGTTGAATGAAGTTATTGAAGTAAGAGAAATTTGAAATAAGAACAGGTAAACCTCCAAACTTTTCATTAATAGAGCAAATTGCATTAAAGTCTCCAATAAAACATTTACATCCATTAAAATTTTCAACATAAGAAGTCATGCTTTCCAAAAATCTGGTTCTATGAGAAGATACAGGTGGACCGTACATACAAAATATATTCCAAGGAATACCAGTTCCTTCATGAATAATCCGAGCATGGATCAAATACAGAGATTGGGAAATAATTGCAAGATTAATATCTTCCTTCCAAAGTAACCATAATCCACCACTTCTAACCACAGATGAGACAATGCAAGAGCTATGATAACCAAATTGAGTAATTCTTAAAGTAGAGATACTTTCCGACATTTTTGTTTCAGAGAGAAATAAAATATCAGGGTTTGTACCTCTAAGGAAATATTTCAAAGCACGAATTATTGGGGGATTCCCCAAACCCCAACAATTCCATGAAAGAATTAACATTTATCCTGCGGTTGTTTAGGATTTGCCGCATTACCATTGTTAGAAGAAGTACCATCATCCAATTTTCTCTGAGATTTAGGATGAGGAGAGTTAGTTTTAACATAACCTTCATCTTGTCTTCTTTTAGGAATCTTTGGTTCCTTTGACTGAGCAATTGATAGAGTTGAATATGGTTCTTGAGTTATTGCCATGTTTTTCCAGTAAGAACATTGGATATTTGATGGAGGCTTTGAAACCACTCTCTTTCCCTTGTCAGCGCAAAGAGTTCTTGAGTTTGCCAGAATTTAAGAGTTATGATTAACAATCTGAGAATTTGTCAGAACACTTCCTTCCCTTCCTGGTTGGTTTGTTGGAGAATTTAGAGCCACCATTCTACGCCTTTCTATAACATGAGGACTTGGATTTATCCATATTGGATTAAGACAGTCCGGATTCTCACTAACCGATATCACATCTTCAGGATTGTAACTCGAAGGCCAAATATGAACTGATCTCGACGAACTGGGAGTAGAAGATTCTTCTTTTTGTAGGTTATGCATAACCTTATGTTGATTAAGATTACAATTTTTCGCCGAGTTAAAAACAAATTTAGTTCTTGTCGAACTCCTTTCAAAGTTAAAGACCTCCATGGATCTTCTTTCAACCCTTAAATTGTCTGGAATGACAATTTCAGACCTTAATCTAGAAGATCGTAAGTTTCTAGTGGATGACAAATTTTCATATCTATGACGATTAGAAGGTTGAAAAATAGGTATTGGTTTAGATATTGTGGTAGAAGGCACATTGTTTGATGGTGAAGGATTGTTTGCAGATGAAGTTGTGTTTGTATTCTCTTCCACTACATAAATGTCTTTGAAAGTTGGCATTTCAGAAACTTGAGATTTGGCAGAGGCATTGATTGCAGGAGAAAAGTTTGGTTGAATCATCTCCATTGCCTGTTCATGAAAAGACTCCGGATTATTTGCAAAGATGTAATCCTTGAGATCATTCACTTTGGGGCACACTTTCATGGCATGACCTATGCGACCGCAATATAGACAAAATTTTGGTAGTCTATCGTATTTGATGGTAACAACATACCTTGGGTTGTTTGGAAGTGGAAAGGCTAAAGTTTGAGGTAGAGGGAGATTGATGTTGATATGTGTTTTGGTTCGAGCGAACTTACCCCAAGAAGTAGCTTCATACCCTCTAATAGGCCTTGTCTTTCCCAACTGAGAGATATATTCAAAAACAAACATGGCTGAAAGGTTTTCAACCGGCAAACCATGGATTTGCAAGCCAAATTCAACAGTTTCAAACTTGTAGTCCGATGGTGTTTTATCTGGTAAGCATTTTTCCAGAGCAAATAGTTCGTCTTTGATAATCCATGGAGTGCCATCCATTATCATAATAGAGTCTGCCTGAGATTCAAATTTGATGAGGAAGGTATCATCTGTGAATACAGAGATATAATATGTGTGGTGGGTTTTCCAGAATTTTAGTAAAATTTCTCAGACGGTATTGATTTGGGGTGGTTTTGTAGTGATGATTTTCAGAACCAGGCAGTTTTGATGATTAAGTTTTGCTCCAGGGAAAGTATTGCTGAGGTTAATGGTTAAATAAGATGTTTCCTGGGAAAGTAAATTTGAGAAATGTTGTGAAAGATCACTTTCAGAGTTAATGCGTACTGGATTCATTTTGATGAAGAAGATATGTTAAAAACAATGTAATAGAAAACCAAGGATGGCAATTTTAAAGGTTTTACGTGATTTTAAAAAGGAACGGTTATTTGCGGTTATGCAAGAAAAAGTAGAAACCGTCAAAAAGAACTGGGAGGAAGATGAAGTTATTCAAGGAAGTATGGAGAACATGGGTGAGTGGGAAAGAATTAACAAAGAACAAACATTGATTTCCTTAGTGGGAAACCAGGTTTAATGGATGAAAAATGGTGAAGTGTTTGTTCAGAAGCGCTTGTAGTTTACCGACGGTGGGTTTCTGTGTGGAAAATTCTACGTCAGTCCTGTTTTTTTTTTTTGATGGAAAGAGGGGATTTGGAAAACCCCTAGAATTATTTATTAGATTACCTCATTCAAATTGAGGTTTGGATTGTTACATGACAGAAGTGGTGGATAAACATACCCTTATGTTTCATCATTGTACATTGCACACTGATACAACCAATTTACAATGTAAATTTTGATCTACATGAAACCAAGAAAAATGGACAAGACTAATCTGAGTAATGGTGTTTTGATTAATCTTCAACCATTTAGAGACTTCTTCTTTGGTAAGATAAAATCCGTTGTAGAAATAGTTTCTGCTAACCATTGTAATCACGATCCATTCCGATAGCCATTGATCTTCTTTATATAGAGCCTGATCATCGTCACGTCGGGATTGATCGTCTTCAAAGATATGCTGGAATCTCTCTTTGGATTTCAATATAAGATCCCAAAGGCTATAATAAAACGCCCTAATGGCGATTAGAATTGAAAGTAGTACAAGGCATGAAATAGCCATTGTATACAGAAGAACATAAACATAAAAGTAAATTCTAAAACCTAAACACTAAATCACAAAGTGATTTTTATTGAAAGCAGGAAAAGTTAACTATACAATTACAAACCCAAATTTACTAGGAAAATCTGATATATCAGATTCAATCCAAGTAAATCTAGGTTTGAAGAAGAAGATTGAAAAAAAAAAAAAAAAAAAAAAATCTAGGTTCCGATAATTTTTTGGAAAAAACGGTTATGCAAAGGATTTAGGAGATATGTTTTTTTTTCTCTGTACTCAAAAACTCTAACTTTAAACCTAGGTTTTCTCAGTCCTGGTATTACGACGAGTGATGCTACGTTGACCACGGTTTTATACCGCCAGAAATCCCGCCAGAGGATTGAACGGTCAGATGGGAGCCCTGGAAGAGATTTGCAGGGGATGAGGCTTAGGGTGGGGCCACTTTTCTTTTTTCTCTCACGCGGGAGGATGTGCGGTGTCCCCTCACGGTACACCAAGCATTGTCGTATTACGACCCTGAGAAAGGTACGAAACAAATAACTTTTTTTTTTTTTTGTCGTCTTAATATTATATCAGAGATACATCTCCTTAAACCGAGAGGAAACGGTCCGAAATCAATGGCTTCAGGATATATAACCAACTTTATAAGGGGTTCGTTCGCTAATAGTAGTACTACTATTCATTGAGGGAGACACCCCTCATCTTACTCGGTTGATTATAAAGAACGCGCAATTGGGGGATATAAAAAGTAATTGGGGGATACAAGAAAAGGACAAAAACTGGATCCAGATATCAATTCGGGGTCACCCCTTATCTAAGTATTTTTTTAAATCCTAATCTACCCCTCACTAATCAAAGTTTAGTGGTTAATAATAATTAGTAAAATCTTAAGATTTTGTTAAATGATTAGTGTGTGTTTTATTTGTTTTTGGGTGAGTGAGGTGAGAGTAGAAGGAGGGAAAAATATTTTGAGAGAGAAATTTTTTTGTGGAAAATGGAGGATGATTGTGAAGAGAGGATTGTCACGCTGCCAGAATCTTTAGCTCAACTACAACAAGGAGCATATCTTGAATCTTCAGCTAACGACAACAACTCTCAATTGCAACTCATTGTTGAGCCAACACCCTTGAATGATGATTTTGACGAGTATGGAGAGTTTCATGAAGAACCAACACAAGAAAGTAAACTTGCACAACATACTAGCATCCCCAATACACAGTAAAGCTGCTAAGATGTCGAAAAATCCAATTTTTCTTTAAACCCGCCATTTTTCAACTGAAAAACCTCGATGCCGCATGGTAGTTGTATGAAAACCATGCCGGTAGTCAAGGTACCGGCATAGTATTCATACTACGACCATGCCGGTACACTTATATCCCCAATTTGAATTATCAACCGGCATAGAATTCTACCAAAAACTATGCCTGCAGATGGAGTTAACCTTTTTACCTAACAAGGAATATACTACGGAATATTCAACCTATTTGGTTTCATTGATCGTCTACCATGCCGGTATTGAATGAAAAACATACAGGAAACAATTCCATCCCAAACCAAAAACCGGCATTGAAACTTAATAAACATTAACGCCGGAATTTAGTACCGGCGTGGTACCATCACTATCGATAATGCCGGAACCAAAACCGGCGTTGTTAAGTTACAACTTTTCAATGCCGGTACCTACAAAAAAACATGCAGGAATAAATGTTTTCCAAAGCTAAATTCCGGCATTTAATATCGATTATTTTTCAATGCCGGAATTGTGTACCGGCTTGGAACAATATGTTACGATAATGTCGGCATCCTTGCTTCCGGCGTTGTAGTCTTACGAAACACATATGCCGGAATAGGTTTCAAATTTGGTCTTCCGTTTTGGTAAACTTAGACTATGCCGGAACAATTGTCGAGCATACCGGTACAGGTTTCCGGCATAGTGTGTTAATGTTGTTTGGAACTAATTTTCATTCGATCCTTAGGTGGTGCCATATATTGATCCAACAAATGCAAAGCCGCTTTATCGGGATACGTCGAATACTATAAAATCCCTCCTAGATGTGACCAAATAATACTTTTCACCTAGTATCTTGAACATTACTAATGGATTGCTAGTAGTGAACCTTCTAATGAATGCGAAATTGTTCTTATGTAGGGAATAACTGATCGAAAGGAAGCAATCGCTTGGGCTAAAGAGACGGCTCTTAAGAACATGTGTGTGTTAGTGAGGAACACCGAAGGTTCGAATAGGCGTTTTGAGATGGCTTGAGAGAGAAGTGGGAAATACAAGGAGAAGAATAGCCACAAGAGAAAGGATTATGTATATCCAAAGAAGACTAATAGGGTATACAAGACTCGTACGAGGAAGAATGATTGCCCTTTTAAGCTTGTATTCCGTTTAAATGACATGAACAATTGGGACTGTGAGGTTTTGTGTGGCTGTCATAACCATCGGGATCCGAAAGATTTTGTTGGTCACTCCTTAGTTGCGAAGCTAAAACCTGACGAGTTCGAGGATGTAAAGAGATTGACCAAAGCATTTATCAAACCGAGACAAATTCTCAGAGGCTTCAAGGAAAAGGACGAGACTAACGTGTCTTCTCTACGTACAATTTATAGTGCACAAGCAACTATTAGAAGGGTCTAATGGGAAGGGAGGTCCGTTATGCAAGAATTTGAGAAGATAGCTTGGGATCACAACTACACGCGTATCATTAAAAGAGGGCCCGACAATAAGCCCCTTCAAATATTCATTTCGCATCCGTTGCTTTCACAGTTGGCAAATACATGTTGTGGTGTTCTTTTGATGGATTGCACCTACAAGACAAATAAATACAATATGCCGTTGTTCAACATCGTGGGGCAAACCTCGGACAAGGTAACATTCACATTGGCTTGGTGTTTAATGGAAAACGAGAGGGACCATAATTATCATTGGGCATTACGACAATTGAAGTTGTTCTTCCGGGAAAATCAACTTCCGAGGGTCATCGTAACTGATAACGATGCCGCATTAATGAGAGCAATATCCGACGTCTTCCCCGGACGCACAAAATTTCCTATGTACATATCATATACGTAATAATGTGATAAAAACTTGCCATGCCTTGTTTGAACCCGCAAAGGCGGATATTAAGAAGAGAATGATGGTACAACTAGAGGAAGATGTTCGAAAGAACAAACTATCCCCAAAGAAGAAGAAGATGAGAGAGGCAAGATAAAGGAGCGAGTGGACAAAGAACATGCGGAAAATCATAAAAAGTGGTTGGAATTTCTAAGAGATTGGGAGAAAGTTTATTGGTCTCTTACGAGGTTATGTACGAAAAGAGATTGGAGAAGTTTATTGCCGATTGGAACGAAGTTTATCCGACCGCCGTCCTGGGTATTGTCGGACTCAATGGTTGGATAAGTTCAAGGAAAAATTTGTACGTGCATGGACAAACCGGTATAGACACTTCAAGACGGAAGCAACTAGTGCAGCTGAGGCCGCTCATGGGAGATTTAAAGATCTCATCCAGTCCGGTCAAGGCAATGTGGTTACGGTCACCGAGGCAATGGAGCAATACTTTAAGCAAGATATCAATAGGATCAAGGAGGCTTTTAAGAAAAGCTCAATGGAAAGGTTGACTCCATTTCTTCGTTATGGTAACTTTCTCCAAGGAATAGAATTCAACGTCTCTCATTGGGCAATAAAACATATGATGAGACAAATGGAATATGAGAAAAATTACGGAAAACCGGGTGATGTGTGTATTTGTCCCGACATGTCTTCATTGGGGCTTCCATGTCGTCATATGCTTGTGAAGTATGAAAAATTGATACCTTTGGAGGTTATTGATCCGTTTTGGAAGCAACTATCTTTCGACCCTCCCCCTTCGGGAGATCCCGGGCAATCTCCATGGGATACGAACGAAGCAAAGGAATTCTTCGAAGCTTACTCTCGTGGCACCTCGGTAAGCCGACAAGTCTTGTTGAGCCAACTAAGGCTAATTGCTCGTCCATGGATCGCACAAAGCGAAGAGCCAAGAAAGGGAGATCCAACAGGAAGACCACAAACTAAAACAACAAGGAAAAAACAAAGGGTAGAATTGAAAGAAATGACTCAACGTGAAGAAGAACTCGCGGCAAGTAAGAAACGAGATCTAACCGCATGTGAGATTTCGGAACAAAGGTTCGTGAAAGCGCAGGTTCCAAACAAAAGAGGTAGGCCGCGGAAGGAACCGCTAAGTCAACAACTAACCCAGAATCCGTATCCACAACAAAAGCCAACTCATCGTAGGTTCCAAAGAAGAGGGGTAGGCCGCCAAAGGTATCATCATCCAGTGAAATAGAGCAACAAGGTGAGCATTCCGAAGCCATACCCATAGTCGATCTAGCGGAGGTTCCAAGGAAAAGGGGTAGGCCGCCAAAGGTAACATCATCTAGTGACAAAGAACAACAAGGTGAGCATTCCGAAGCCATACCCATAGTCGATCTAGCGGAGGTTCCAAGGAAAAGGGGTAGGCCGCCGAAGGTAACATCATCTTGTGACAAAGAACAACAAGGTGAGCATTCCGAAGCCATACCCATAGTCGATCTAGCGGAGGTTCCAAGGAAAAGGGGTAGGCCGCCAAAGGTAATATCATCTTGTGACAAAGAACAACAAGGTGAGCATTCCGAAGCCATACCCATAGTCGATCTAGCGGAGGTTCCAAGGAACAGGGGTAGGCCGCCAAAGGTATCATCATCAAGTGACAAAGAACAACGAGGTGACGAGGCTAAGGAGGTGACAAACCAAAGTGATAGCAAAGTTGACGTAGTTTTAGTTCGAAGGAGAAGGGGTAGGCCAAGGAAGTACGGACTCCCATCACATATCGAAGACATTGCAAGTGTAGAGATTGCAGATGATGGTTTGGATATATTATTATTACAAAAGGGTAATATGAAGATGTATAAGGATCCTAGAACAGGTAGGACAATTAGAAGTTATCATACCAAGATACGCCTTACATAGACCAACTTCCCGAGGTTATTCGCGAGTATATTTTATATACGGATGATGTCGACGGAGATGGAAATTGTGGCTATCATGCTTTGTGACCGAACAATTAGGAATCTTTGACACGGCGGTTAGTAGAGGTATGACACCATGCAAATATGCTAGAACGAGGATGGCCGAACAACTTGTGAACAAGAGGAGCTTTTATGAGCAATTGCTTGGTGAAGGCGAGGGGTTTGATGATATGCATGCTCAAGTATTGGGGCCCGAACAACAGATGAACTTTCTTCCTTCTGAATACTGGATGAGAATGCCGCTTTGTGGGCATCTGGTGGCGGATACATTTAGATGTATTGTTCATTATTTTACCCCCACCGTAGAATGTACATTTACCCCAAAGTGGCAAAAATGCGAAGGATCCCTTAAGAAGAGAAGAGTTGTTTTGGCGTTCGTGAACGGTAATCATTTCGTTATTCTAAAACTCAAAGAAAATTGTCCATTGCCACCCGTTTGTGGGATGATTAAAAACAAGGCTCTAGATCCCAATATCTGGAAGGGATGGATGGCATTGTATGAGGAGAATCACCAATTTTGGGATGCGTTGGCCTTATCAAAAAAACCTCTCCAAGAGGAGAATTGCAAGTTTTTGTGGTCGGCTCCCCACCGCACGCGGTCATCTAGTTTCGGATACTTTGTAGTAATTTTTAATCCACTCGGTTTCTTCCTCGACATCCGCTTCTATCTTAGATTGTTTTTGGCGTTTAAGGATTTCTTTAGCTTCTTTGCGATAATGTTCAAGCTTTGCTTCCTCTTCTTCTTCTTTTTTCTCTTAAGTATCTCTTCTTCCATTGCGGCAATTGACTTGGTGGTTTCTCCTTCTTTTAAGTTTTTCTAGTATAAGGAAACTGAGTTGGTGGTTGATAATTGATTTCCCACTCTGAGTGGATAGTTTGTTCTTCTTGAGTTTTTCTTTTTCCATGGCAATGATGGAATCGTAGTTGATGAAGGATTTTCCATTGGAGGTATCAAGTGCAATGGGTGAATCCATTGCATTATATAGATGATTGCACAACGGCTATTTAGTGCCGGCATTGTCGGACCTACAATCAATGCCGGCACTCTAAAGCCGGTTTATGGTTCAAAAAATAGCCGTTGTGCACTGATTTTTGAACATTCCGGCATTGGTATAAACTTATCGTAAATGCGAAGACTAGGTACCGGCATAGATTGATATACTACATACTAAGCCGGAATCATTAGGCAATTGAAATATGTTTACATACTAAATGAGAACTATAATTTATTTCGAACGGTATCCTTGTCGACGGAACAACGAATGCACTTAGCACGTGCATCAAGCCTTTAAACCACTTGGTGGCCCAAGTGGACGAGTTATAGTCTCGTGAGGGCTTACATAGAGGTATACCCACAAAACCTTACGAGTTATAGTCTACGAGTTTAATTATATTGGGCGAATTGCCATTCAACTTCCTCCAAGAGAGTGTTGCAGTCCTCGTGCAGAAACTCATGACCGTACCTAAATTCGTATTGAGTCCGACCCAAAGAACACTGGAAAAACAATTATTTTAATAAGTCAGCGTTTGGCATAACCAAATAAATAATTTTTGATGAACGGCCTATTGATTCACAAACTTACTCTACTCATGCGGTCTTCGTTTGGCATAGCGTCCTTACGAGCTTTCAATTGCGTTTCTCGGAAGACGCATTCATTGTATAAATAAGCGTACCTTTCCCTTATCTGCGTGAGTGTCCTCCTTGAACGATTTCCGTTTAGTGCTTTGAAAACCCCAAACACACGTTTCCACCAAGCATTGGTGTTTTGATCATGCCCAAGGTAAGGCCTCCGGTTGGGTCTTCGTTACTGGCCACCCATTGCGCTTCCTCAACGGAATGCTTTGTGAGAGTGGTGTGTGCTCGACAATAGCAACATCTTCCAGTTATTGAATGGAGTTGGAGCCATTTTTAGTGTTCCAAAGTGATGGGTTACTGATTTAGGAAGTTTGAAAGTGATGGGTGAATAAGTTTGGTAGAGATAGGTCTTTATTTATAGCAAAAAAGTACCCAACGACTAGTTTTTTGGAAAATCCCCACAACCGGCATTGTCGTAACTGTGAAATAGAATGCCGGCAAATACTTCCGGCATGGTGTATGATAATCTTACAATGCCGGTAGTAGGAAATTTTTTAACAGAGATTGAGACAAATATGCAACCAAAACCGGCATGGTTTCAAAACACTTTGAAACGCCGGTAAATTAAACCTAAGCATTCAATATATAATAACGTCTATGCCGGTAGTTGATTAATTCAAAAAAAAAAAAAACGGCTAGTTTTTTGAAAAATAAGACCGTTGGAGATTCATATCTATATAATACCCCCATTCCTTTGGAAAATTATACACAAACCAAAACCAAATAACAAAAAATCATTCTCTCAAGAAAGCAAGCACGGTTAAAGCTTCACAAAGGATGGGGGATTCATCATCTTCCTCTATTTGCAAAGTAAGTACATTTACTAACAATATGATCTTCACTACTATGACCCACGACTAATATAATCTTCTCTTTCAGCATCATCATTGCAAGTGTCAAATTTGCAAGTCACCTTCTCATCTAGCCATGGACTGTCCTTTTATTTATTCAAAGTGTAGAAGCTGTGATGGGACACGCCGGTTTTGGATTGCAAAAACTGATGATGCTGAAAATGGAAGAATGTTTCTAAGGTGTTTGAATCACCCAAAGTGCGATGAGTTTCAATGGTTTGACAAAGTCGTTCAACTAGAAGAGTCAAGAGAAAACCACAAGGGCCATTGCAAGCCAATCGATGGGTGTGATGGGTGTTATATGAAGGGAAAGGAATATGTTGAAAGAGAAGAAAACCAATGAAGTTGATCCTTGACACCCCCTCCCGGACGATGTCTTCGAAGAGGTTCGAGAAAGGCTCAAAGGTTCCGTAATTGTTGAAAAGGGATGGAAATAGATTATCCTTAACCAAATGTAATCCATGCGATGTTGTTTAGCATGTTTTAATTAAAAGTTTCAAATCCAATGTAATAGATTAATTAGGAATAAAATAGAAGAGCATTCAAATGGATTTTTATTCAAAACTAGCAGAGTACCGGCATGGAAGTATTCAATTTTACAAAGGCCGGTTTTCTAAGAACTATGAAAATTTTCAAATTATCGTAAAACCTAAGATAGATGTTAGAATATCTATACGTGAACTGTTATTCTTTGAATATCTATACAGAACATGGAATTTTTAATCTTCTTGTCCCGGTGTGGTTTTATAAAGAATCTCAAATACCCAGTTATTAGAACCGGCATTGATGTATAAATATTAAACAATGCCGGTCCCAAAATCCGACTTTGTAAGTCTAATTTATCTATGCCTAAAAAGTCACAAATAAATCTTGCAAGGATAAACATATTCAACATAAACGAATCACTAGAAATCAAAACATGCTCAACATAAACCAACCAACTGGATTTTGCTATCAATTGTTCTTAATCCAGGTATACTAAACCAAAAGCAAACCAAACAACTAAAGAGTTTAACACGAGGTACAAACGAAAAACAAGTTCTAATTGTTCAAGACGTGACAACCACCATCCAAAAAAAGAAACACAACTAAAGAGTTAAATCACTGGGTCTTTTGCTTCTTTTGGGACGGTTTGTACTTAGTTTCCCCGAAAAAAGCTTTTGCACTAGGTCGGTTTCTTCAATTCTATCAAGCTTTTCCTCGAATTCCTTCATTTCTTCAAGGGACAGCACCTCTCCTTCCTGGTACTTGCAACCCAACATCTTCTTTAACTTGCCAAGCCTATGCGGCTAGTTTAATATAACAAACACATAATTAGTATACAAATATGATTATGTGTATATTAAACGACGAAGCAATTAACAATACTTACAAGCAATCCAACGGTGTTATTAAGTTGGGTCATCGTAGGTGGTGCCTGTGCGGGAGTTGGAACTGGAGGGTTTTTCTGGGAGGAACTTGGACGTCATCCTAAGCGACGACATAAGGATGTGACCATTCCGTACTCTTCCATGTAATCGGCATCAACTTCATCACCGTTTTCAGCAATCTCCAACTTTTCCCACTGACAAATATCTACCAAACGACGTAGTTCCCTATCCCTCCAATCTGTTGGGTCCGGTTTCGGAACATACTCTACATGCAACCGATTTGGAGTTGAATAACACCGAGAAAGGTCGAGATCAAAACATTGAAAAGAGGCCGTATGGAAAAGTGCTAATTGCTTATATCCAAGTTGACGCATCACACGCGTAGGATTAGCCATAACGTATCCTTTTGGGTGGAACAACGACCCATGGTAAAATGCAACGTTACCAAACCTCAAAACCTGCCGGTTTCCTCTAGCCTCCTTGTAAGGGTCGAACACAACATCTTTGGTACTCATTGCGTCCAAAGCCAATCTCATATCGATCAGCCGACCCATGTTACCGAGCTTTGGAGTACTGTTGAACTCGTAT
This sequence comes from Papaver armeniacum, assembly GCA_023531295.1. Lineage (NCBI taxonomy): Eukaryota > Viridiplantae > Streptophyta > Magnoliopsida > Ranunculales > Papaveraceae > Papaver > Papaver armeniacum. The sequence goes on along the minus strand of JAJJWW010000242.1, from coordinate 38,468 downwards.
CTCTTAGCTAGAGGCGTATCGGGTTCTAGAAGATCTATGATCTTCAAGGAGGGGTAGGCCTTGAACAAGGTTGGGAAGTGTTCATAAGCCCACACCTATTCCAATGTGAAGCAATAAGTTTTGTTTCTAAGTTCACGATAAGAGTACATATGAACAATATACACAATAACATAAGTTTAAGAACAAATTTACCCGCAGAGAGTGAAATTCCCGACAAATTGGTTGGTTTTAGCCTTAGAGGCCCTTCTCATCTCCATCATCAAATGTGCCATTACCGCGGTGCCCCAAGAATATCCATAGACATCTTCCAACGGATCCAAGTACTGAAGGTAGTTCGCACTAACCCTGTTGCCATTGGTGTCAGGGAATACCCTAGTGCCCAATATGTATAACAAGTAAGCAAATGCGGCAGATAACGAATTTGTTTAGGGTCCCATCCATCCTCCAAACTTCTTTTCTTTGTCTTTTCAAAATTCTTCTTAAGCAAATAACTTGATTGTCTTTGTCTTACCGTGACGTGGATTCATAAAAGCTCTCCACGTAAGTTTTGTAGTCCCAACCAAATAGCTTGTTAGTCGACCGTGCAACTTCGACCATTCTAGGTCTAGAGACTCAACTCTTTCGCAATTGATTTGCCGATAACATTCAAGCCTAGAATGTTCCGAGCATCTTCGTGGATGAAGGTCATCTCCCAAAAGGGAAGTGCATGGTATCGGTTTCACCATGATACCTTTCGACGAAGCAATTGACAAGAATGAGAATCAAGCTTCACATAATTTTCAACCAAAGCATATAGACCAGAATCCTTTACTATTGTTTGGACCTCTTCACATTCCTGACAAGTCCCAACCATCCGCGCTTGGTTTCGCAAACACGCACAGCCTTCTTATGATCCTACAATTAAGAGAGACAATACAATTAAGAGATTTTACATAAATATACACAACAATACATATGTACAAGATAGAAAATGCTTACATTGGTTTGATAGATAGTACGAGCCCACGAGTCCTTGTATCCAAATAGTATTTTCGGTCCGGCTTCAGCTTCGCCCCAAATTCTACCACGATCAAGGTCGTGAATCATGTCATCAATGTGAGGAAGGTGAGAACCCTTAACTTTCACTTTGACGTTGCCCTTCCCCTTCTTGCCATTGCCTTGTGTTGGTTGTTGACTTGGGCCACCAACTTCGCTTTGGCTTGCTAATTGACTTTCCTCTTCATCTGGTTCATCTTGATCATCCTGCTCACGATTTGCAAGTCGACTACGGTCACTACCACTCTCCCAAATTATCCCTCTTGTACCAGCCCCCCAAACGTATCTTACGACCTTCATCTTTCCCTCGAGGAGGCAGAGACTGAGGAGTATCAAGACCGTCCCTCCTTCTTCTCTTAGTGACAACATCTTTATTTTTTTTTTGTTGGCTTCCTTTGCTTTTGACCTATATCGTAAGCACACGGAAAGCAATGAATATAAGACAACTCACCTTCAGCTTTAGTACCAGATTGAATACTTTAAACTAGACCACGCCGACAATGTTCCTAAGAAGACACATTGATCGTCGATAGTGCTTCTGCACTAACTACCGCATACAAATGAAACCTAAAATCTATGCCTAAGCATTGTTGACAATGTTCCCGTATGTTTTAAGTCCACTACCGCATTCTCGAATTATTAAAAACAACGCCGTACAAATAACCTAAGATGTAAAGAAACCAAAAATCTATGCCTTTCGATTAGTGACAAATTCATACACTCTCCCGTATGTTTTAAGAGTACTACCTAAGCATGCTCGAAATATTAGAAACGAATGCCAGACTTAACACCCGCATGGAATGAATCCAAAAACAATGCCGGCACAAAAATTCATAAACTCTTCGTATGTTTTTAGTCCACTACCTAAGACACACGAATTATTATCAAACACCGCCGTGATTACAAAAACCTAGACCGTATTCATCCTAGATTGAATGCCTAGAGTGAAAATTCAGCCTCCGGTTATTCTCGGGGTTGTAAACCTAAGACCGTATTCATCCTAGATCAATGCTTAACTCATAAACCTAAGACCGTATTCATATAAATTTCAATGCCGCAGATTTCAAACTCAATCTGCTTTGAGTTAGGGTTCGCGATTCTAACCCGAACCCATTGCCATAGATCGATTTAAACACCTAAAAAGTAGTTTTAAATGACTTACCTTCTCACGAAGCCATATATTTGTGTAGTTGATCGTCGATAACGTTGCTTCTTCGTGTTCTTGCTCTTGAGCAATCTTAGCAAGTCTTTCCACTTTTTTGTTGAGCAATCGATGATGTTGAGTTCGATTGGGCATTTGGTTTCTTTCGTGGAGGCATTGTTAATGATTCTGGTTGGTTAATCGACGAAGAAATTTTTGAATCGACGATTAATCGAACGAAGAACGATGAAGAACATCAATTTTTTTTTTCGTAAACTAAAGCCCTAATAAATCTTGTGATGAATTAGAAATGGGGGATATATGTTTTGGTTTTTTGATTTTATTGTTTTAGTAGAAAGGGTATTCTGGTCTTTTCATAATGTTTTTTAATTAACCAAAGGGTATTTTAGTATTTTCATACCCAAAATCACCCCTTAACACACACCATGGGTTGGGAGAAGTAATCTATATCCCCCAATTACTTTTTATATCCCCCAATTGCGCGTTCATTATAAAACCAAAACTCTAAACCTGATTAAAATCTGATCTAACGGTGTATATTTACTATTAAACCAATTAAGGTTAATCTAAACCAGGCAAACAGATTTCTTCTGCCCATTGGAATTGATAAACGTTATCTTCTCTTTTTTCCTTTTCCTCTTGAAGTATCAACAAATTATCACCACCAGATCTAACCCAAATCCAAAAAAATATTCTGTACTCATCGTCAAGCAGATTAAACAGAGGATTAAAGGTTAGACTTTTTTTTTTTATTGATATTATAGTTTCCTTGTTCTATTTATCATAAGTATAGCTTTAGATTTCGTCCTGTGACCTATATGCTTAACAGAGATTTTGTATGCTCTAGTCATTAAAATGGCCCAAGATTTGATTTTTCCTTGGTTCTTTTTATGAGGATTGGCCGAAGGTTTGATTTTTATTCTTAAAATTTAGATTATGGATAGATTTTTCTTGATACTCTCAACAGAAGTGAGTTCCTTGTTTTCTCAATCAAAATTCTACAGGGATTTGATTTCTATATTAATTCTTATTAAAGGTTCAATTTTCGCCTGTAGATCGTGATAAGCAGTGGCTGCAGGATTTCAAAACGAGGGAGGCTAAGTATAACTGAGAATTCCGATTTGTGTAGTGCATATTGACGGGTGTACATAATCTGCATAAGAAGTACCATTCTCTTTGACAAGGGCGAATCATTTCTCCAAAACAGATTTGCAGTTCAAAGTATGAATTTGCACCAGTTTTTCAATATCTCACATCTATAAAAGAGCTACTATATCTGCATTTGTACTAACCTATAGGCATTTCTATTGAAGTACTAGATGATTAGGATTAATAGTCAGTGAAAAAGAAGAGTCCGTACCTTACCTTGATTTCCAAATACTTCACGTACTTCTCTTCTTCAGTTCTGTCTTTGAAGAAGGTAAACGGTTAGGAATGGCAAAAGGTGTCGTTATTAGGAATTAGTAAAGTAAGAATGGGTCAGTTGCATAACTGCATTGACTTAGAGCTAGGTAGGTGCACTAACGTGGTGGGCTAAACTGCTGGAATAGGTAGACTAAAATTAAATCCCACAAATTACTCCAGCTAATAGGAAATTTCTTGCTTAAGTCCTATTTTTTAACAATTAGGGGTGGGGGGCTACAGCTAGGTTTAGTCAACCTGTGCTTCCGCCCCTGATGTTAAGAGTTTGGTTTTATTTACTTGACATCTATTGCGTTGACCAAAAAAAGAATGAAATGAATTGTAGGTCTGCTTTTGAGTATGAGAAGAAGTTGATGGAGCAGAGGCAGGCAATGGAGAAGATTTTGGTTTCTATGGCTTGTGAAATTGAAAACCTGTGTGCGTACTTTGTCTGTGGATGTAAGACTCATGCAAGACCACCAATGGAAAGCTGGTATTTTTCTCATTTAACTATTGCTATGAATTTGAACTTAAATATGTCTGAAGTTGAAATTTCGGTCATTGTTGTTTTTCTTATGTATTCTGTGTCTTTTCTGGACCATCTGTACTAAGGCATACCTTGAGGGAAAATTTTCAATCCTTCCATGATTCAATACCACGTGGAGCATTAGTTATGTCATTAAGTTGTTCTGGTGATTTTGCTTTCGTAATTTATATCATTTAGTTGTTAATGAGTTAGAACTTACTATAAGTTCGTTTGCACATTCTTTTGTCAGTTGTGCATTCTTATTTATGTTTTCGAATATTCTTTTCGGTTTGCAACTCCAGCTGGAATTCCAAGTGAGATGGTTTGGGTTCGAGGGAATCTAAGATGTTCTTGTTATGGATTCACTTGAACCTAGTTGATGTCCTTAACTTCTGTAGTAGAAAGATTTCTTTAAAGACTGTTCTAATGCTTGAGGATCAGATGGTATATTTTCTTAATGCTATTATCTTCTTGTTAACAGTTAGTAGTTTTTCTGTATGAGATGTCAATATGGTTTTTGTGTGTGTTCCTGTCAGATCAATCGAGTTGAATCTATTCATGCCAAATCTTTCTTGCATCGAGATATGAAACCCAACAATTCTCTTATGGGCTTGGAGAGGTGTGCAAACCAGGTATTACAGAGCTTGCAACTTTTTAGTATGTCGGAATTTCGTTTTTAATTTTCTTTTTTTTTGTGTAAGGTGTTATTTATTGTACAAATTAGGTGTACATGATTGATTTTGGCTTGGCTAAGAGGTACAGAGAATTTCTGAGCGACCAACATATTCCACATAAATATGTAGCTATGTAGCCTTGAATTGGTTTATGCGTTTACGGTTTGATCTTGTTAGACCAGTACTGTAAAATGTATCTGCCTGAAGCGAAGGTACATGGTTGTCATTCTACACTTGAGTCAATACTTGTGGAATTGGCTTTGGGATTCTTCCAGATATCATTTCAGTTGATTTTGTATCTGGCAATCTCGTCAGTGTTTGCTTTTAAACCATAAGGGTTATTTTTACTGATTCTCCACTGGAAAGATATATAAACAACCTTGCCATTTTATTGGTTTGTGTGGACTTTATATGGCTTAGCAATAGTAACGAAGAAAACTAGGGTTGATTCAAAGGAAATGTTGATAAAGAATAGTTCTTTTGTGATTATCAGTATATTTTTAACTATAGCTTTGGAATTCATTTGTTTTCTGTCTCCATTTTTCAGGAGGATAATCTCTCTCGGAGAAACTTTGGTGCTGTTAAGGTTCTCCAGGAGCAATTCCCTGAACCTGGAAGGCTACAATTCATATACGCTGATTTGGGTGATCCAGAGGCTGTTTCCTTATTCTTCGAGTCGTAGATGGCTTTTTGGCTAATATATGTGTAAAATGTGAATGTTGGAGTCTTTTTCTTAATAATTGATCCAGGTAAATAAAATCTTTCGGGAGAATGCATATATGCTGTGATGCATTTAACGGCCGTTGCATATGTGGGGTGTGGGTGGGAGCACTCTTGAACCTCTTAGGTAAGCTCTTTGATTTTCCCACATTCAAAATGTATACTTTTGTGCCGAAAGGGCTGCGTTGAATGTTTTCTAGCTTAGACGGACTGGCAATTTGATAGTCAAGTAAACATAGTTATAACTGTTCTGTGCAGGTATTATCATAACATAAGATCAAACACCCTGGTCGTACTGGAGGCAATGACAGCACATGGTGTGACGACGTTAGTTTATTCAGAGTACATATGATGAGCCATTTAAAATGCCTATCACAGAAGATACTCCTCAGGTGAGAGAAATTCAATCATTTAGAGTGCTTGTTTATGGTACACTTCCCGACTTCGCTTGATCAAGGCCTGCAAGAGATATAATCACTAAACTCTAATCTCATTGATGGGTATATAGTCTTACCATTTTAACATCCACTTGTTCACAATGTAGATTCCCAATTAATCCATATGGTAAAAGCCAAGAAGATGGCAGAAGATATCATACTAGATTTCTCAGGGAATTCGGACATGGCGGTGATGATCTTAAGGTTGGTTTATTTCTGTACTCTACGTAAAAAGATATTAAAAATTGTATCAAGACTTTCAGAGTGATATGTACTGGTTTCTCACCCATCTATGCCAACATTTCAGATATTTCAATGTGGTTGGAGGGTTGATTCACGGAGAACGTGAAGAGTTCTTAGCAATAGTAAAGAACAAAAGTTACAAAACTAGGGTTAATTAACAGATAACGTTGATAAAGAAGAGTTCTTGGAAAAATTCAGCCGAGAAGGAGAATGATGTATTTCTGTTCTGTAAGTTTTTGGTCTTTTTCCACCACCAAAGCAGTCTGATACTGGTGTTCAAAGTTTTGATCAGGGGACACCCTTGCTGCTGCCGACCTTGGCTTTACCCTTTCTGCTGCTGCTGGCAACCACGCCGCTGCTGCTGCTGGCAACCACGCCGCTGCTGCTGCTGGCAGCCATGTCGCTGCTGCTTGCGCCAGCCATCCTCGCTGTTGCTACACGTTCCATGGCCTTTCCATACCAAGCGAGTTCCCTGTCCATTCCAGTTTGCCCCTGCAAGAATAAACTTTTAGGCATAGATAAGCAAAAATTTTCCAATTTTGAAATGTATTATTCGAGAATGTAATTCTCTGCAGTTTATATTACCTCCTTTTTCACTACCTCCTCCAAGTGCTCCAGCATGAGCTTCTTAGCTTGTTCAGTGGTCAGTTTTGAGAATATGCCCACCAGCCTGTCTATATGGTGTTCATCGTCTGTAACTTCCTGGTGTTGTTCCTTAATGTGCTTCAGGACTTCTTCTTCTGTTTTACCATGTTCGTAGCAGTAAGGGCATATAGCGTCTAATAAGACTGGGTTGTACTCCTGCTCCTTTTGCTTATTTCGGAGATTTACCCGATCTACTACTTTCTTTGGTATGTGTTTACCCTTCCTCCTTCCACCACCTGATTTCGGTTAACATGAAATTCAACAATTTCAAATTTCCCGATTACAATCCAATTCAGGAAACAAGAACAACACAAGAGACATGTAATCTCTCTGATGGAATGCAATACACAACCTACTACTTCGATCATTTACAACTTTCCCAAGCAACTCAGTAATACTAGATTCAAAGTATTTGAAATGTATTAAGAGAAGTATTACAGACTCTGAAGGAAACAACCAGAAATGGTATTCCTTCTACAATACTTAGCTGCTTTGCCAGCCATTCACAAACAATGAAAATTCCTATAAATATGAGAAATTCTAAAGAAACTGAAACTATTTGAACATTACCAGTACCGCCACAAAGACGACTTGTTAGGTGAAGAGTGGATTCCTCATTTACGTTGTAATTGGCTAGACTGTAGCCATCTTCAAGCAGCTTTCCAGCAAAAGACAGCCTTTGTTGGTTGGGGGGAATTCCCTCTTTATCATGAATCTTAATCTTTAAACTACGAATCGTGTCAGAGTTTTTCACTTGTACAGTGATGGTTTTCCCTGTCAAGGTCTTGACAAATATCTGTGTAAATGCAAAAATTGAGTATTGAAGATCCTTATAATGGATGGAACTATTAGAAAAAGATAACACTCATGTAAAACACAAGTCCAAAACAGACATTATTAGGTAAGAGAGTTTAGTGGTAAGCAGATATGACGCCAAACAAGAAAAATTCAGCTTAAACCATACCTTCACAAGGTTTCCAAGTTTATAACCATCCAACAAATTCTCCTGATTTACAAGTCCTGACACTTGTAGTGATCCAGACGCATTCAGCTTTCCCCTGGTTAACAATGCCGTGAGGTACTGAAATACTGGTGGGCTTTGTCCAGTTTGAAGAGGAGCACTCTGCAAAAGATTGCAGTAAAAAAGTCATTATTGCGATCATGTGATGTATCTTCTCCTGACCTGTAAGAAATCACAGAACAGATGCTGCCGAAAGTGAAACAAAAATAATCAAATAGTAATAAGAAAAACAGTAACAGAGGACACAGAATTGGTTCAACTCCATAACAAGAGTCTAATTGGTTTCATCAAGAAAAACCTCGGATATTCCACCATTGGAAACCAAAATACCTGAAGTTGAGCAACAACGTCTGTAGAACACAGGATTGCCTGTAGGGACTCAGCAGCAAGCTCTGCAGCCTCCTTATATTTTGACTGAGAGAATAATTCTTGGAAATGCTGGACAACCTGGCATACAAGGACAATAACAGAAAGCAAATATCCAATGGTCAAGGATGCAGCATAGGCTACAAGTTTGACATTATTATACACTTACAGTTCGCTAACAGTTTGTTAGGATCATTTGGACACCAAAGACACAAGAAATTCGAACATGTAGCTGTAATTACATGGACATGCGTAAACAAGTTCGAGTAGTTTTTCTTAGCATTTATTGAAGATGGCACAATTTAATTATTTCCTATATATGCTTCCGGATGCTTGCATTGGATGAATTCCCCGTGATACCCCACAGGTATTATATAAGAACAATGAGGTTTTAAACCATATCAACACAGGCATTGATTGCTATGCTCCCTATTTAAGCAAATACAAGGTTCACTTCTCTCATGCAGGTACGATTTACAAGATAATTAAGATTGGGTAGTCAAGGATCCACTCACCAAGTTTTCTGCCCCAGGAAGGTTTTCCCCTTTTGCAGGATTTGCAGCAAGGTCAAGATTATTTAACTGCAGCAGCCACCAGATAAAAAGGGTTTGAGATTAAAATTTGATTTCTCATTATAGTAAAAAGAGATATTACCAAGATCAACTAGTATAAGAGCAACCTACTGAAACAGACTAAATTGACAGTAAAATTTCCTAAATTATAACAACTTAATCTGAGTCTTGAGAGAACTTAATCAATAGCCAAATTCCATAGCAAAATTCATAGCAAAATCCCTGAATCCATAGCAAAATTCACTAAATCCATAGCAAAATTCCTTAAATCTAAACCACGATAGTTTCTTCCACCATCAACACCTCATCAACTCAATCCGATTCAATATTATCCTAATCTGGTCCTTGATCAACCTTATCTGACACTCCATCATCTGAAAATCTTTCTCCAACTCCACCACAACACAAACCAAAAATTAAGTCGCAACAAACTCAAAAACAAATTCCTAAATCAAAAGTTCCCTACAACAACTTAATCCGATACTTGATCAACTTACATTCAAACCGATTTACACAAAACGTAAATTCCTAAATCAAAAACGACGAAAATGAGGTGAAATTAGGTCGCAAGAACTCAAAAACAAATTCCTAAATCAAGATTTTCTCAAACTAAAACTTAATCCGATTCTTGATCAGCTCAAATCCAAACCGATTTACACACAAAAGTAAACAAACAAACCGATTCTTGATGAATTCCTATACATACACAAGATTAATAAGAAAAAAGAAAGTTTAACTTACCGGAACGTGAGCAGATTGTGGGAATTTAGGTTCTAATTGAACGATTTGTTTCATAGCGTTCCTGTACTGTCCATTCTCAAAATCAATGACAATCGGACGAATCTTCATGTCCGGTATTCCGCCATACGTTCTTCTCGTCGCCATTACCAATTTCGAGGGTTTTAGTTGCAGAGATTTACTTTTTTTATAGAAAGAAGAAGAAGAAGGAAAATGAGAGAAACGAGGAATTTTCTTGAGTTTTTGGGGAATTTTTAGTGTGATTTTTAGTAGACTATGGGGACATTTACAACCTAAGAATGCGGGCGGGAAAGGGAATGAGGTGAGGTTAGAGAGATTCTGTTTCTCTCCGTTTCAGTACACGTGACTGGGATTTTATCTCTGTTTCATTGTTGATGATCGACGGAATGAATCTTAGCCGTTCGTTGAGAATTGATCATGGAAGGGTTTGGGTTCCAGCACTGCCGGCGTGATGAGATTAAATGCCACGTAAACACTCTCGTTAAAAAGCATGTACAAAATCGGATTGGTTTACGTGTGTGGGGGAGGGAAGTTAAGGTTTTGTGAGATGATTGATTCTAATCATGATTTTGAAGTGGGGTAGTCTTCTAATTTTCCTCCTATAGATGAATACTTTGTATGATGATCTACCAAATCATGATCAAATGGATTATATGCATGATCCTCATTTTTATTTTCCTCAAACACAAGATAGATATGGAAGTGATGAATGTCTTGAGCCAAACGTAGAATCTAATGAGAAGAAGAAAAGGGAGCTGAAAATAATCAGGTACACAACTTACGTGGTGAAGATTGTGATTTTTCCATGGAAATGATGGATTTTTTTTCCACTTTTGCTGCCCAGTATCGGCAAGGTCGACGATGGTCGAAGCGTGCAGACTATAAGAGCCGGCATTGTTTTTCTTACCAAATGCCACGACTTTTCATGAGCAGTATTGTAGCCGGCAGGTCATAAATAAGAACCCTGCTGACTTTATGACTTTTGTATCTCGGGATATTGGGTTGTGAAACATGCTTAAGCCGTCATTATTTTGAATATGTCGACCCTGCCGACTATAGTTTGGTCGGCATTGTTGTATTCTTCGACCCTGCTGGCTGTGCTTTGGTCGTTGTTGTTTTATATATCGACATTGTCGACTATTGTGGTATATATCAACTAACTTGTGGTGTTTTGTAGATTGCATTGGGTTGTTGAGAAAGCAAAAGAGAAGATGCGCGTTCTAGTGAAAAACACCCAACAAAAAGATTCGCGGTTTGAAATGGTATTCGAGTATAGTGGGTCGGACGTAGGTCACAAGAGAAAGGGTTATGTGTATGATAAGAAGACGACTAGGGTGTACAAGACGAAGTCAAAGAAGTGTGGATGCCCATTCAAGATTATTTTTTGGAGGAACAAAGACACCAATAACATGTGGAGAATGACTATAGTTGATGGTGGTTGTCATAACCATAAAGATATGCAAAGTCTTGTTGGACACTCCCAAGTTGCCAGGTTGAAACCGCACGAGTTTGAACAAGTAAGAAAAAGTTGGGGAATTAAACCAAGTAAGCTCCTTAGTAAGTTCAAGAGGGATGACCCGCATAACATTTCTTCATTTTCTACAATATATGCGGCCAAAGCAATTATCAAAAGAATTGAATGAGATGGAAGAATCACACTGGTTGGCCCACAAAAACAACTACATGGTGAGACACCATGAGTCATCAGAGGGGATGGTGGATCGTATTTTTCTTGCGCATCCCGATATGATTCAATTAGCCCGGTGCTTTTACCAAGTTTTGTTCATTGATTGTACTTATAAGACAAATAAGTATAACATGCCTTTGTTGAACATTGTAGGACAATCCTCGGACAAGCAATCATTCACGGTGGCATGGTGTTTTATGGATCGTGAGAAGGATGATAGCTATATTTGGGAATTGGAAACTTTAAAGATTCTCTACCACTAAGACGAGACTCCCGGGGTTGTAGTGACCGAACGCCGCGAGGATAGTTTTTCCCAAGGCACAAAATTTTCTTTACACGTGGCACATACAAATGCAATCTTAGAAATAATTTTAGGAGTCATGTCCAAAAGCCAAAGGCAAAGAAAGGTAGTAAACGTGAAAAAGAGGAAGATGAACTTCTTAGTAAACTAACTAAAGAGGAGAGATAGGAAGAGAAAAAGAAAGAAGACGAAGAATGAGAAAAAAAGGTGAGATTAAATTTGGGTTATTCATGAAAGCGTGGGATGCGTTGGTTTGGTCGATGAGTGTGGCAAGATATGAGATAAACTTGAAGGAGTTTGAGGATGACTGTGGCACTAATTACCCCAAAATAGTGGAATATTGCAAGAGACAATGGTTGAGGCCACACAAAGAGAGGTTTGTGTATGCTTTTACATTTCAAACTTGAGTCCACAAGTATAAACATTTCAAACTTGAGTCCACAAGTATGGTAGAGTAAGCTCATAGGAGACTAAAAGGTCTTTTTACTTTTCTTTTGGGATACTTCCCGAAAGTCAAAATGGGATTGTGATACGGTATTTTTAGATAACATGCTTTATCCATGAGTACACTAATAATGATATCAACAAGATAAGTAAGCATTTTGAAGAAATTAGGTACAAGAAGTTGAAGGAGTTTAAGGAGGATTATTGGTTGTTTGTTGGTATACATTGCAATGTCTCTCATTGGGCAATATGCTTCATGTTGAAACATATCAAGTTGTATCAAAAGTATGATGACCCGAGCACTAATTGTAAGTGTATGATAATGAAGGCTATCATATTTCCATGTCGTCATATGCTTGGTAGGTATAAAACTCTGATTCTGATTGAAGATATTGATCCTTATTGGAAGCAACTATCTTTCATCCCGGCTCCAAGAGAAGATCCCAGTGAAGAGTTTGGAGATATGGAACTTGAGAGAATAATCCTCGACAAGTACCCCACATTGAATAGGTTAGGAAAAAAAACTATGAAGAACAAGTTTACCCTTTTATAGAAGAAATTCAAGAACCCTTGAAACAAGATCCACCGGGTAGACCAACTACCACAAAGACAAGGCGGAAGAAAGGGAACAAATTAAAAAGTCTTTGAGTACAACATGCGATCCATCCGGACATAATTAAACCGAGGGGGAATACAAAGAGGAGCCGGCTAAAAACAAAAGAGGTCATCCAAAGAAAGAAATAACTACACCAACGTTTTCAAACTTGAATCCTGTTAGAGCACTGCTCGGTCGAACTCGCATGCGTTTTTATCTCAAGCATGTTTGTCAATGTTAGTGATCAAAACTATAAGTCTTGATTTCTAGTCTACTATAGCTAAGTCTCGGACTAGGATATAAATTGTAGTTGGGATCAAGAAATCCATGGAGATCATCATACAAGACGAAGAACTACTCAAGGAAATGGTGAAACTTCATCGACCAAAAGGTATGTGGAGACTCGAGATTATCTATCACTCAAAAGTCTATCTACTCTATCTCCTATCTTGAGACAAAAGTGACTTTGATTATACACATTTGCTATTTCGAGCCGAGTTTATCTCGCTTATATATTTCTCGAAATATCTTCTGGTAAGCTTTCGCTTTGGCCAAGTTCATCTTTACCTAGTGACGAAAGTCATATTATGTTTCAATCACTTGAAAATGGCTTTGACGAAAAATGGTTTGTGAATAACAACTATATAATGTCCTCTAAGAATGTTTCAATGATTGAAATGAGAGTTAAGATTATATAACCATTGTTGTATATAAGCATTGTGTGTTAACACATACATGTATAAGTCCTTATTCCTTGAACCAAAGTCTACGTACTTTGCTGCCCAGGAAACCGGAACAGAGTTCGCGAACCCAGTCCGCGTACTGTCGAAGGTTCTCTTCCCGAGAAAATATTCTGGAGTTTTTTCTGGGTACTTAAGTCCGCGTACCTAGTACGCGTACTTAGGTTGGTTATTTTCTAAAAACGATTATTCGTGAACCTATACTTATATTAACTAAGTAATGCAAGTTTGCAAACCGTGGCTATAAAGTTACGCAATCGATTCGAGTGAATCAAATCATTTTTGCTTCGATTGTGTCGTGTATACTTCTATAAGATCTAAGCAATTGAACAAATCTCTAACTAGTTCATTTGAGTCATTTGAACTAGTTATGGTAAAGAAGAATATGGTTAATATGGAAGTGCTCACATGGCTAACCATTTGGTTAACTACTATTGAACCAACGAATGTACATATTTGGGTACGGTTACAAAAACCTAAAACGTGCATTTCAATTGTGTGTAACAAGCTAAGTTTCGATCTAACGGTTGAAAGATATTAGCTTGAATCTAATCAGTTTTTTATCTAACGGTGAATATTGAATGCTTTGTTACTAAGCTAACATTGATTGCAAATCCTAATTTGAAAGACTATATAAAGGAGAACTCTAGCAACTGGGAAACCTAATCCCCACATCTCTTGTGTGATAAGCTAAATTCGATTCTCCTTTAACGTTAGGTTTCTACTGAGACCCTGTAGGTTAACGACTTGAAGATTTCATTGGGATTGTGAAGCCAAACCGATACTACTTTTTTGTAGTTTTGTGATCTGATCATGTTGTTTCTATCGTATTGAGTACAATCGTAATGATTGATATCTCCGATAGGCAAGATATAAAAGTAATCACAAACATGTTCGTCTCATCGTTTGTGATTCCATAATATCTTCTTTCGCCGCGTCGATTTAGATTATTGTGAGGTGATTTATAATACTAGGTTGTTCTTCGGGTTATCTATTAGTTCGTGTTCACCTTGATTTATCAAAAGACGGAACAAAGCTCGTAGGTATTTCCGTGGGAGACATATTTATCTATTACCGTAGACTTTTCTGTGTGATACAGATTTGTTTATTAAAGTCTTCGACTTTGGGTCATAGCAACTCTTAGTTGTGGGTGAGATCATCTAAGGGAATCAAGTGCGTAGTATCATGCTGGGATCAGAGATGTAAGGAGCGCAATTGTACCTTGGATCAGTGTGAGATTGATTAGGGTTCAACTACAGTCCAGGCCGAACTTAGTTTGTAGTAGGCTAGTGTCTGTAGCGGCTTAATATACAGTGTGTTCAATATGGACTAGGTCCCGGGGTTTTTCTGTATTTGCGGTTTCCTCGTTAACAAAACTTCTGGTGCTTGTGTTATTTCTTTTCCGCATTATATTTTGTTATATAATTAAAATATCACAGTTGTGCGTTTGAATCAATCAATTGGGAAATCCGACCTTTGGTTGTTGATTGAAATTGATTAATCCTTGAACATTGGTCTTTGGTACCGTTCAAGTGATTTCTCTTGTATTCAATTAGACTCGCAGATTTCTATTTTCTTGAGTAAGAATTGAATCGAGAAAGAGAGATATAACTCTTTGATATACTTTATTAAGATTGAGTCTAGTTGATTCTCTTAAAAGTATATTGGAGTTAGTCCATACAGATTGCTAATCGAAATATTGGGTGTGGTTGTTGTACCCCCGTTTTTTCAATTGGTATCAGAGCAGGCAAACACGTTTAAAGACCTTACAAGTCTGTGTTTGTAGCGATTTGACTCTATGGACAGGAATTCTATCTCCATAAACGTACCACCAGTCTTCGATGGATCAAACTACCTATGGTGGAAAATTGTTATGCGTGCTTTCTTCAATCTCGTGCTTTTCAAACATGGGTATGCGTTATTAATGGCTATGAACCTCCGGTTAATACAGAAGGCGATATACCTATACCGAAGGATATTGGTAGATATATCCCTTAAGAAGTTCTTGCTGCAAAGAAAAATTCTGACGACTTAAATGCTATCATACATTCCATTACCCCATACCTTCAGCACCATGTGACTATGTGCACAAAGTCTAAGGAAGCCTGGGATATCTTAGAAACCGTATTTGAAGGAAATACTAATGAGAAAGAAGTTAGGCTTCAAAACCTCAGTTCTGATTGAGAAAACCTTCGTATGGCAGATGAGGAAACGTTTGATGAGTTTAATCACAAAGTGTCTAAAATTTTTAATGCATCTTTTGCATTGGGTAAGACTATTCCTGAAAAGGACATTATGATGAAAATTCTCAGATCCCTTCCATCTAGATACGTTTCTAAGAAGCATGCCATCGTTGAATGAAATAATCTCGCAACACTTTCCAGAAATACTCTAGTTGGGAAGCTAAAGATCTTTGATCATGAGCATACGTCCAAGTCTAGTAAGGATGTTGCTTTCAAAGCACTAAAGAACACTAAATTACTTGATTAAAGTAAAAGTGTTTATATCTCTGAAGATGATCTTTCTGAGGCTGATTCATCGAGATGGAGATTTTGACAAGTCACTCTCGTTGATCACAAGACAATTTAGGGATCTTCTTTTGAAGAAAAGTAAACGGTTTTTCAGAGATAAGTCCAAGTCGTCATATAAACCTCATAATCGTGTTCCTCCTAAAAATAAGGATATTGATGAAACTGATGACGAGGATATGCCTCAGTGCTTTAAGTGTAAAAGTTTTGGTCATTTTGCAAATGAGTAAATAAATCGAAAGAAATACACTGGGAACAAAGGTCTTGCTGCAACTCTTGATGAAATGACTGACAGCTATGATTCTAATGAAGACGAGAAATCAAGCGTTGCACTCCTTTGTGAAAATATTGATTTTGATAATTGTAGCAATACACACATCAATCTTGATATTCTTTCAGAAGAAAACTCAACCAATCTGGAAGATAAAATTGACCCCTTCTTTGGAAACTCTGTGTATGATGTTTCAGGTTCCACTATGTGTCTAGCTGCTTGCACATCTCAGATGCCTGAATTATATTCAAGATTGACGTGCTCATATTCAAGATTCACTCAAGGGTCATGAAATATCAAAGTGTTACAAGTACAAACACAAATTGAGACATGTCAACAAACTTCAACGAAGAGCAAATCGATTAGCAAACAAGCTTAAACTCTCTCAGAAGACCGCTGAGATATGTAAGATTTTATCTTCGTCTAAGAAGTTAGTTTCCAAGGACAAAACAAGACCATTAGAGAAGAAAATATGGTCAAATATTTTTGATAGACAGAGGTCTATGGATTCCTCTCAAGAGGAACATGGTGGACAAATTTCTGTTCACCGCAACACAACTTGATTCTGTTGATTTGTAAATCTTGTCTCATGTGCCTGATCAAAAGAGACAAGATTGTGTACCTCTCAGGATTTAGGAAAACTTTGTTTTCTTCTTTTCTTAGGTTTTTTTTTGGGGAATTCTCTCTAAATGAGGGTTATTCTCGATAATTCTACTCTCTCTAGGGTTCAGAGTTGTGCGTGCACGAACCTGTTAAAGGTTGCGTAACCCTACATTCCTTTTTCCTTCCCTGAAACTTCTTTTATCTTAAGATTACTTGTTGAGATTGTGATTTCCTCTCACAAACCCATACATTTATGGATACTCCAAGCATCATGTCTTCTGATGGAAAAGATGTTAATATGATTGTTAAGCCATCAATCATGAAGGAAAAAGAGAAATCTCTGTTATCTCTGATATTGAAAAGAAAAAGAAGGAATGTGAGGAAGCCTAGAGTTGTTCCTTCAAATTCTCAGAAGTTTTCTGATGTTCTTTAAGTGTTGAAGGAGATGCAAAAGGAGATTCAACAAATAAAGGCTTTTGTGTTTAAGACTCATGAGATTGAAGGCCCAGTTCGACATCATCAAGAAGGTTTATTGATATTAACTCCTATCTTCATGAACCTTATGTCCCAATGGCTGTTGACGACAAGGAGTTCGGGGACGATAAAGAATTCTTCAAAGGTCTTAACATCTAGTAAATCTTCGGATAAGAATTTTATATTCTTGTTTTGTTTAGAAGAATAACTAGAGTTTGGAATAGCCATTATTGTGATTACACATAGCTATGTCCAATGTTTTCATCTTCATGTTTTTAGGTTTATTTGTTTAAATTCTAAAATTATTTGGAAGATGATTTTTGCAGTATTAATCTTTATAGTTTTATATATTGCAATTTATTATGGGATATATGTGTTTGCGTCCGCGAACTATGATTGTCTCATACCTTGTCAAAAGTGAAGTCTTTCATATGTCGATATGCATTTATTGATAAAAGAATGAATGAAATTTTGACATCACAAAAGTTTGAAGCCTATTATGTCATTATGCAAATATTGATGGAAGATAGTGATGGAAAATAGTGATGGAAAATAGAATGAATCCTTGTTTATTCCGCAGTATTGATCTTCCCTGATCCATATTTTATGTATATATACTGTGAGGCTCCGTAAGTTATCTTATGTTGAGCAATTCCAATTAGATTAATCATGGGTTTTCTTGTGGTTAATTTAATTGAATATTTTTGGATTTAAATTCATATTCGTATGTGATTTGTTATGTCCAAATAAATCCTTCTTTTCTCATGAAAGTAAGGTCGCTCTTGTTGTTCTTTCGGGAATGGCATTTTATGGGGGAGAGTTCTTAATTGAACTTGTGCTTAATTGCCAAATCTTTGTGGGGAGTGTGGCGGTGGAATATTATATGAGTTATCTTGTATCTTAATAAACTCCTTGATGAAAGCATTTAGCTTCGGCTATATGATTGCGTCTAAATAAGTTGATATGTGCTTTCTTTTGGTCAATCTGGACTAGGTCCCGGGGTTTTTCTGCATTTGCGGTTTCCTCGTTAACAAAACTTCCGGTGTCTGTGTTATTTCTTGTCCGCATTATATTTTGTTATATAATTGAAATATCACAGGTCGTGCGTTTGAACCAATCAATTGGGAAATCCGACCTTTGGTTGTTGATTGAAATTGATTGATCCTTGAACATTGGTCTTTGGTACCGTTCAAGTGATTTCTATTGTATTCAATTAGACTCGCAGATTTCTATTTGCTTGAGTAAGAATTGAATCGAGAAAGAGAGATATAACTCTTTGACATACTTTATTAAGATTGAGTCTAGTTGATTCTCTTAAAAGTTTATTGGAGTTAGTCCATACAGATTGCTAATCGAAATATTGGGTGTGGTTGTTGTACCCCCGCCTTTTCAAATCCAAATAGCACTCCACCTCTTAAGAGTCAAGCAAGTGTAGAAGTTGTTGTAAATAAAAGGGGTCGGCCGAGGAAGGATACAAATACACCAATAGAAAAACCCATGAATCCAAAGATTACACCTATTGAGAGTCAAGCAAGTCAAGGAGATGTTGTGAAATAAAATAGGTCGTCCGAGGAAGGTATTAAAACCGGTATTGGAAGAGTATCGCAAACAACTCCCACAAATTATTTGAGAGTTCGTTATTGGTGCCGACGATGTCCAAAGGATGTAAATTGTGTTCACGTTGCCTCCCAACAATTGGGACACCTAGGTGGAGAGGTTAAGGAGAATCTCACCCGTTGTCAATACATAAGAAAGAAGATGGCTGCCCGCACTACACCATTTTAAGGTATTATCAACCCACTATAAATGTTGTTGAACAGGGTCGCAACAGGCTTTCGATGTTGCTAAACACGGTGTCGCATTTTTTAGCAACGACATAAGCTTTGTTGCGAATCTCGGTCAGCAACGACAATTCGCAACACTTGCCGTTGCTATATTTTTTAATAGCAACAACATCCTGCTGTTGCTAATCTGTTGCTAATTACAGGAATACCCTTACCCCGGAACCAAATATTTTTGGTTCCGGTTCTAATTTATTGGTTTTGGTTCTAATTTAACAACAGAGCACTGAGGTTGCTAATTTTTTGCAACCACAAAAAAAGGTCAAATCTATCTTTATTGACCTAGTCAAAATTCATTACCCCCAAATTTCCCCCTGCAATTACCCAGTTCCCCATATTCAACATCCACACAAATATACAAACTACAATGGCAATACAAAACTGATACAAATGTAGTTGAGAATCACCACTGATAATATTATCATAAAAGAAAGGATTCTTCAATTGATACAAATGTACACAAGTAATCTTATGTATGTTGTGACTGACATATAATATTCGATCTATGTTGATGTTTATAAATGGATGGGTAACCTAGTTTGTGTCAACTGACAGAGGCATTGAAAAACAGGGAAAGAAAGACTAAATATCACTAGAAGTATCACCAGACTCTGTTTGCTTAACCAATCTCCTCAGCAAAGATTCAACTGCTTCTAAAATATCACCAGAGTACTGCTTTTTGACTTAAGCCCAAATGCCTGCATA
This sequence comes from Papaver armeniacum, assembly GCA_023531295.1. Lineage (NCBI taxonomy): Eukaryota > Viridiplantae > Streptophyta > Magnoliopsida > Ranunculales > Papaveraceae > Papaver > Papaver armeniacum. The sequence goes on along the minus strand of JAJJWW010000242.1, from coordinate 18,718 downwards.
ATAACCAACTTGATGTTTCAGTACTGATGTCACAAACAAAAGACTAAACCCTAGATTTTGTATAATCTGCAGTGACAAGTCAAAACCATGTAAAGCAAATATCAACAAACTCTGCTATAAGTGAAATAAATGGAGATGTATGAGAATAAGAGAACAATATACACTCCTAAAATCCAACCTCAATACCATATAAACGCACAAGCAAATAGTATCATGTTCAGAATTGTTTACCTAATCCAAAGGAATGAAATGATTGTTCAATCAGCTAAATTCTAGTTTGCAAGGTCTGGCATTATAAGCTTATGACTTATAGACGAAAGCTTTCAAAAGAAGTTTGTTTACCTTCATTTCAGAGTAGTTGTTGATCATGAACATTCTGAAACTATTGCTGCTGTGAGTGTATCTACATCATGTTGAAGGACAACAAAGGGAATTGGAAATTCACAGGTCGGTGCAGAATGGGGAGTTGGATAGCACAGGACATAAGCTTTTGCTGATTCCTGCGAAACTTTAAGAGTGTTAAAATAACTCATACATCGCATATAAATCTGACAACATATTGATACAATAAATCTAAGAGTAAGTAGTAATATTACCTGAATCTATCTTCATATTTTGTTGTTAATGGACATACTGAAACTGCCAATTACACAATTACACAAATATGAAAGAATTAGGAACTTGTTGAATTATGAAGACCCACCAGACCCAATGGCATCATGGGAGCAATGAAAATCACAAAAGAGACTTACCGAAGAAAGGTCAGCAACAACATAATCCCGTAACAACATCACGAACAACATATTACCTCAAAATCAATTATATACTGAAGATTAGTATCCAAAAGAACTCAATATGATATGCATAAGCAAAATAAGTGTACTTACCAGGGATTGATATTCCCCCGGGTGGCTACTACTTCAATTGACCTGCACTGCAGTCACCTGCGCAAAAAAATACAACATAACCCAAACCACACACATCCATAAAGAAAAACTGATTATATTAATACTGCCGGTTCACATAGATACATTACGATTCAAAGTTTTTTAAGCACAACTGATGCTTAACATCTCCATCCTTAGATTTCAACTCTTGTACTTTGGTACGCGCAGGAGCAGAATAATTGTATTGAGTACGAGTAACAGGACCAACAACACGAACCCGTCCTCTACACTCCTTCTTAAAAGCTTTACTCATTACATCTAAATCTGATACAGGAACACCAACAGCTTTTTTCTCCTTGATATCTTCTTGGGCCTAACAAGCTCATCCTGTCATGTCGAGCATAACACTGTCAAATATAAAGCATATAGATGACTAGCGGATAGTACATATATGAGTACACATGAAACAGTGTGCCGACTCACAAAGTATTTTTGCGCACTAGGCAGAATTACCCCACCCTCTTGAGTATGAGCTTTAATCCACACATCAGAGGTGCTGATTTCCACATCAGGATTCTCGCGCTCCTAAAGTCAAAAATATGACGAGTTGATTTGTATTAATCAATCTAGATAATAATGAGACTAATCATAATGGCCATAAATTGAGATTTTGAAATCAATATACATACCAGTTCAGCTTTCACCAGAGAATGAGGTTTACAACCGGAGGTGTGAGAGTGATCATATAGTTGTCTTTTCCTCTTGTGCTCAGCTCTGCTTTCCACTGCTTTTGCAGTGTGTTCATTCTTACAGAACTCTATCCACTCATTTTCTTTTACATTTGGAGGAATATGTAGAATCCTTTCTTCATAAGTATCATAAGGATCAATATAGGCTCTTCGTAACTTATACTTTCGTCTCCTCCATGGACCAGACATCCCCTTAACCATGGTTATCTTAGAAGACTCGGGTAAATGAAATGATTTCTGAAAAAACAGAGTTATCAATGAATATTTAGATGCAAAGAAAGTATGTAGAGCTAAGATGAGATGAGATTAAAGTTATAAAAAGTTGGGAAATAACCAAATCATTTCAGCAACAAAACCGAATCATTTATGCCATCATTTCAGCGACAAAACCAGTTGGGAAATAACTGAATCATTGTCTCATCTTAATTAAAATTATAAAAAGTGTAAACAGAAGTAAGATGAGATTGTACCTGTAGTTCATTCCAAATATCATTTTTGTACTTATCGGGCACATGCTTCCATGTTTTGTAGGAGATAGGGACAAGAGTACGAACCAATGAGCCTTTTATGTGGCCGTATGATGTTGCATTGGGGGAAATGGGAAGACCATTCTCATCTACTTCAACTTATGCCATAATCACCTGATAAATAACAACTAACATCTATCAGAGAAAGAAGTATAACAACCTTTGTCACTATCCACATAAACATATGAAACAGAAACACATGAAACAGAACCTGTCAATAATGCGCAAGTTATAAAGCAAAACTTAGGAGAAAAAGAGCACAAACAGAACCTATCATTGTCACATTTCAGAGCACAAACAAAACACATGAAACAAAAACAACTCTAAACTATCATTGTCACAGAAAAAACTCTAATACACACAAGCTTTAAACCACAAAATCGACACATATAAGCTTCTCTAAACTCTCATTGTCCGTAAGAACTGACTGATAAATAGTAGGAATTTCAATACTCTCTAGGCAAAAATGAGTAAAAACTTTTTCTTTTCATAAAACTTTGGACTCAGTTAACAACACCCAAAGTATGAGTGGGTTCTTATATTTACAAACACTAAATAACATTTATAATTGCGGATCTAAACCATATATGATTCTAAAGCAGATCCAACCACCAAAGTTTCTAATCAAGCCATTACAAAAACCACCCCAACTTTATTACTTCACCTTAGTAACTAAAGTAAATCATACATCACTTACAAAAAAAATTAATATATAAATTAGATTGAGGACCGATATAGAAAACCCAAGTCCCCGAGATGTATTTACTCTATCAGCTGTTTGAAACTGAAATCAAAATCCTGATTTATTGTTTAACATCAAAATTAAGATCATTGGGATTTGGCTGTATCAACCTATTTCTACATGTCCGTACAGGAAAGACAGTGTAAACACCTTTTTACATCTCCACTATTCTTCTACTACTAAACATTCAACACCAGATCACTTAACAACTACCACCACTACAACACTATCACTGGTTCACATACAATTATTCAATGCCGCACTTATGTACAGAAATGAGCTAACATTTCCAGAGAGCATCTAAATTTCAAACTTAAAAGTTTACCAAAGAGATTCCATCAAATTTATGCTCTTATCACTGCCTAACAATTTTTTTTACAAGGCTTATCACATTTTAAACATACAAACAAGCTAAATATTCAAATAGCAAAAGTGCCAGACATAAGGTTCAATATGTCGCAGTCACGCACATACGACATGGCATTATAAGAACATAATAGTACAACACACAATTAGTGTTCCATTACACAAATGAAAACTTAGATATTGTTATTTGAAGAACCCTGCCAAGAAATATATAGCCAAAGTTGTAAAGTATTTACACCCATAGCAAGCTAGATTAAATCTTGTATCATCACAGGATTCTACACAATCAACTACCATAAATTTCAGACTTCTCATTGCTTTCAGTACAAATCCAGGGTTAATAAATCAATCAACCCATTTCAAGCATTAATCGCGAATTTAACCATACAAACACTTGGGAGAAAATCCCCATATATATATAGAACCCTAGTTTTTTTTGTTTTTCAATCAAATCCAATTTGAAGAAGACTTTCCCTAAAATCGTGAAACCCTAGAATCTATTAACTGAAATCAAAAAACTAATACTGATAAAGTACTTACCAGATCGAATACAAGACTGCAACTGAAGATCGATTTTAGATCGACATGAACTGAATCTTCAGTTGATATCAAGGGGAGAAAAAATATCTTCGGGAGCAGAAAAATAAAGAGCGGGTGATGAAAAATGAAAAGGGCTGAGAAAATTCTAAGGATAATACTGAGGGAGTAGTATTGTAGTAGATAAGGCTGGAAGGGTGGAAAAATAAAGAAGAGGAGTGACCAAACTTTGACTTGGGCGTAAAAAAATGTCAAAGTGTTCCCGACCACACGCATGATTCGCATGCATAAACACCTTGTCGTTGCTATTCGCAACCGAAAGTTTGTTGTCGCTAAATTTGAAACAGAAATACGCCGTTGCTAAAATATAACAACAGAAAATAGCAACTGAAATTTAGCAACGGCGCTACTGTTGTTGCTACTCTGGTTTGCTATATCCTTAAAATGGTGTAGTGCCGACTAGAAAAAGACATGGAGTTTTATATCTCAATGATACTAGAAGGTTCGATGGAGGACAAAGAAGCGACTTTTAAAGAATTTCTTATTAGTGTTAAAGGCCCGGAGGGAAATGCACCGATCAAATGGGAGCATTGGATGAGAATGCCGGAGTGTGTCCATGTATTGGCGGCTACGTGGTCATGCGTAGTACATTTTTTTAGTAACGGATGTTGTGTAGCATTTGCACCGAAACATGTGGTTTGTGTGGAACAACTCAAGTATAGGAGAACTGTTATGGCTTTGGTGGATAACAATCATTTTATTGGTCTAAAACTCAACAAGGAATGTCAATTACCTCCTCTTTGTAGGATTAATTTTTGGTAAAAGTTCATAAACAACAAGAGCAAGGAATTGGTGAAACTTGATGAGGACAACATGCACCTTTGAATTGCTTTAGATGAGTCTAATAAAGGTCCCATAAATTTGACTCAAGGATGTTTAATAGATTTGAGTGAACTCCCTCTAATAGATTTGAGCAATAGGTTATTGCCCTTAGTAAATAATGAATCTTTTTGTAATCGCATTCATGTTTTGTGTAATGTACTTTGAAGTACTACAAATGAATGAAACGAATGTGGTTATTTTTGGTGTTTACTTCTTCCAATTTATATAAGTCGACATTTTTTTGTATTTCCTACCCATACGACTTAAGTGTTTTAGTGTACATTCGGCACTGTAATTATCATAAGACCTTGCCGAACATACAATATGACACAATTAGTTTGAATTTTCCCCAAGGTCAGCAGGTTATAGTTTTTCCAAACTTTTGCCGAATCGCATATGCCCGACAAAAGATTGGAAAAGAAAGCCTGGGAAGGTCGGCATGGTCGTGGTCCTCCTATAATGCTGACTAACAAATAGTCATCATTGTTCTTGGATGTTTTTCACACAATAGTCGTCATTGTATTATATAAACTCAATACCGACAGTACTTCCGTCGGCACGCTAAAAATTTTGTACAATTCCGACTAAAAGTAACACAAATGCTATTGTTCTTGTATGTTCTTCACACAAAGTCGTCATTGTTGTATGAAAAACACATTGTTCGATCATCTTACAACAAGCTTCTAAAAAGCCAAGTTTTTCCAAATTTTTGTTAAGAAAAGACAAGTCTATCCTATCAAATGCTTTAGACTTGTCTAATTTTAATTCTATACCACCATCTTTTAGCTTTAGCTTTTTTCATGGAATGAAAAATTTCATGAGCTATTACATTGTTATCCTGGAGATATGATTTTAGCTTTAGTTTTTCTACCAACTATAAAAGCAGTTCGAGCCGGAAATACGATTTTATGAACACAGTTTTGAGTCTAGAAGCTAATAGCTAACATTGCACAAACTAATAAACCTAAAATCTACAACAACTTTTAGGACAATTATTCTTAGGAACAAGAGCAATAAAATTGTGATTGGTCTGTTTTAACATATGATGAGAATGGGAAAAATATTGTACAACCGTTTTGACCATATCAGCTCCACTATTTTCACAGTATCTAGTAGAAACCGGGTGGACAACCATTTGGACCTGTTGTGGTGCATGATTTCATATCAAACACATGTTTAACTTCCTCGACAGTTGGCATGGCAGTATAAAACATTCATCATCAGAAACATAAACATTCACATTATTCAAATAGGAAACATGATCAGGAGGTCTAGTAGTTCTACTCATTTCCCAGAAATGTCTTTTAAGCTCCTCAACAATCTCTTCCCTTTCATCTAACAACCAAATACATAAATTATTCTGAAGAGATTCAATTTGAGATTTTCTTTTCTTAAATTTGCTTTTGATGAAAATATACTGTTTCTATCATCTAGTCTCCCACCTTCATCTTTTCCAATTTGTCTCCAAAAATCTCCAAAAATCTCTTCCCTCTACATCATACCACCGTTAAGATTCCTAATAAGTTCATGTATTCTATCAGAATTACTAGCATTCTTACTCTTTTCTTAAACGAGGGTTCATTTTACCACTATCTCACTGAAATTGTCAGTTTGGCTATATACAATTTTATACTTGGTGGAATGCTGCGACCGAATCTGAAAAGGAAAAATACGGTTTAGTCCAAAAGTCATTCAAAAAATACAGTTTAGTCCAGCCCGAGTCAACTAGGTACAAATTAGTTCAAAATATGGAAAGTACACTTATAACCTTTATTATTTACAATTTAGTCCAAATATTTGCAGTTTAGTCCACAATGACTCACGATGATGTCATCAATTTTAAATAATATATAAATAATTAAAAAACAATATATCTTTCGGACCGCTCGTCCAAAATTCACAAACTTTATATATTTGGAAAGCTCTTTCCGATAGCTACAAAAAGAGTACCTATATGACTATATAATTTTCATTTTCTGTAATTTTAGTTTACACTGTTGTGTACAACTGTGTACACCACTGCAAAAATCAAGAAAATTGAATATCTAGACCCACATAACATGCAATATATCCATGAGGGGTTCCAAATAAATGTGTCAAAACGTCATTAACGCTATCCATCTTGTGTGCGATTCGAAATGACAAAAGGAAAAATGGAAGAAAAAAAATGAGGGGTTCCGAACAAATGATATAAATGGAAAAGAAAATAAGTAAACCAACAAAGGAAAAGGCATAATGCCGAATGATAAATGTTATATGCATAGTTTTACTAATTATTATGAATTTGATAAAAAAAAACTCGTCGCAAACCTAAGTTATTTCAAATCTCCCATCTATTTATTACATATGAGCAACAAATTTTAAATAGTGGTTTATGTGGTCATGAAAAGAAATACAAAATGAGAAATTCTCTTTAAAAGTTGAGGAGAAATGTATTTCATAGGAAACTGAACTTACATGACAAAAACTCAGAATACCTTGGATAGATGATCCAGGTGGATTGCATTCTGCAAGGTTAAAAAATTGTTAATTATGGCAAATTCACTAACTTCTCTGGCTTTACTTTCAGTAACATTGGATTTCCAAGAAGCAGGAGTAGCTTGTACACCCTAGTTTTATGAAAGCATAAGCATATGGAGTGAATTTTTTACATGTGTACCGGTTTTGTTCACCCTAGTTATTTACGCAACATTAGCTTATGGAGTCATTTTTTTTTTCTCACACATACACCCTAGTTATTGGTGCATGCATAAGCTTATGGAGTCAATTCTCCTACCTGTGTACCAGTTTGTACACCCAATTTATTTACCCAAGAATAAGTTAATAGTCATTTTTTTCCACATGTGTACCAATTTGTACACCCAAGTTTTATGCAAGCATAAAATTGTACACCCTAGTAATCTATGCAAGCATACGCTTATGGACTCTTCTATATCCCAGGTTGCACATCAAACTAACTCTATCAGGAAATGAAAAACTGAGAGCAACATTAACTCGAAATCTATGCAAAATGAGAATATACTCGCAACATATAACCTATCATAAAGATGTCACATTGAGCAATGGCAGCCGCAACCTCAAAACTATATTGATTATCTATAACATTGCGTAACTTCATTTTATTCCCTCAAATTTTATATTTTAAACATATTGGACCGTACTATGTTTTGTGTGTAATAATTCTAAAGAAATGCATGCACATAGGACAACTTCTAGTTTGTGTGTATCCCATATGATAAAATCTCATAACCTACACTACTAGTAGCAGTTGCATATCTAATATGCATACCAATGATAAAAAGAGCGGTTTTCCAAACACTAGTACTGTCTCAAGAAAAAAATCCAACATTTAGAAGTGAAGAATCGAATTTTACTAACCTGCGTCCGCTATTTTCCGTTTCACCCATGTTTTTTTGACTATGTATAAATACAACAATGAAGACTGCAATTCAACGAACACCAACTACTACACATTTCTAAGCAAGTCTTTACCGCTCAATTAAACTGTAACACAGACAGCAAGTAAGTGAATGCATAAACTATCCAAAGTACAACAGTAGATAGAATGACGATCAAAGAAGATATTGAAGTCACCGACATTAGTAGGCTATCATACATTATCGTTTTGATCTCATGACTGCAAACCAGCAAGACAAACCAACCTCTTGTATTTCATAAGATCATTTTCACATTTTTCATTTACCCCACTTAATCTTTACAATATCTTATAGATTGTTTTAAAAGCTCATTTTTTGTTAAAAGAAATCTCCCACGGATTGCTCTAGCTAGGTGTTTATGGGTAAAAATCATTTCTGCCGATTTCGGTAAATTCGGTAGATGAGTGAGAAACTGGTTCAAACCCTAAACAAATGTGATGCACGTGAGCACTTTATAGATTCGAGAGATCAATCGTACAAGTCCGCCTAAACCAAGAAATGGCCGCCAGATTTGCTTCGGTCACAAAGTGGAGGAGAAGGGTTGATTTGGGGAGGGAAGCAAAGAAAGGTGTTGAGACCGGAATAATTCCCGGGAGAGTAGTGTCTCGACTTGTATCGTAAAGTGGAAGCTTCTAAGATTGCAAGAGATGAAAGCTTTTGGAGAGCTTGCAAAGTTGCCTTTTCGAGAGTGTTGTATTTTTCTCCCGACCGAGACTTGTTGTCCGGTGGAAATAGGTAAGACCTATTTATACAAGTCGAGATTGAAACGCACTCCCGGCCTCATGAAGGAAGAGAGTAAAGGGTGAAATAATGGGAGGAGGTGGTAACCGCATGGTGTTAATGGGTGAAAACGTTTTCACCATTATTTCCTCATTTATTTGACCGCTTTATTCCTTTTCACGTTTTCTTAATATGAGCGTAGTGTACGCCGCAAGTCAGTGACCGCCAAACCAAAACCCCGGAAAGCATCCCCAGCCTTGTGTTGATATCTCGAGTGTTGGTTGCACCTTGAGTGTAAGTGGCAATGCCGTAGCCGCTAGTGGCGTGCGTGGCATGTTCCAATGGCATGTACGGAATGCCTTGGTGGTAGGTTGTACGTTGAGTGTAAGTGGCAATGCCAGAGCTGCTAGTGGCGTGCGTGGCATGTGCGGAATGCCTTGGTGGTAAGTTGCATGGTTTGCAAATTAGGCTACCAGCGTGGGTTTTGGCATGTGCCAGTGATGCCAGAGCTGCTAGTGGCGTGCGTGGCATGTGCCAATGGCATGCGCGGAAGGCCTTGGTGGTAGGTTGCATGGTTTGCAAATTAGGCTACCAGCGTGGGTTTTGGCATGTGCCAGTGATGCCAGAGCTGCTAGTGGCGTGCGTGGCATGTGCCAATGGCATGTGCGGAATGCCTTGGTGGTAGGTTGCATGGTTTGCAAATTAGGCTACCAGCGTGGGTTTTGGCATGTGCCAGTGGCGCGTACGGTCGAATTGGCCTAGGTTGCATGGCTTGCAAGTTAGGCTACCAAATACATTAGGGCCACGGCTAGGTGATGAAGGCTACCAACAGCGTGTTGGCATGTGTCAATGGCATGCGTGGCCGTTAGGGCGTGGCCTTGGTAGGCAAAGCTACCAAAGTGAGCATGTTGGCATGTGCCAATGGCATGCGTGGCCGTTAGGGGCGTGGCCTTGGTAGGAAAAGCTACCAGTGAGCATGTTGGCATGTTCCAATGGCATGCGTGACCGTTAGGGCCGTGGCCTTGGTAGGAAAAGCTACCAGCGAGCATGTTGGCATGTGCCAATGGCATGCGCCACCGTTAGGGGCCGTGGCCTTGGTAGGAAAAGCTACCAATGAGCATGTTGGCATGTGACAATGGCATGCGTGGCCGTTAGGGCCGTGGCCTTGGTAGGAAAAGCTACCAGCTGAGCATGTTGGCATGTGCCAATGGCATGCGTGGCCGTTAGGGCCGGGCCTTGGTAGGAAAAGCTACCAATGAGCATGTTGGCATGTGCCAATGGCATGCGTGGCCGACTTGGCCTAGGTTGCTATATTTGGCATGTGCCAATGGCATAGCGACTTGGAAATATGGCTTGTGGTACGTGTTGGCATGTGCCAATGGAACGTACGGCCATGTTGACCTAGTTGCACGTTTTGCAAGCCTAGGGCGCTATATTTGGCATGTGCCAATGGCATAGCGACTTGGAAATATTGCTTTTGGTACGTGTTGGCATGTGCCAATGGCACGTACGGCCATGTTTACCTAGTTGCACGTTTTGCAAGCCTATGGCGCTATATTTGGCATGTGCCAATGGCATAGCGACTTGGAAATATGGCTTGTGGTACGTGTTGGCATGTGCCAATGGCACGTACGGCCATGTTGACCTAGTTGCACGTTTTGCAAGCCTAGGGCGCTATATTTGGCATGTGCCAATGGCATAGAGGCTTAGTTTGGCATGGTTGCCAATGAGTGCGATATGTAGTTTGGTTTTGGCGTCGCTGCCATGGTGCGCAGTGTGCGGCTTGGTTTTGGCGTCGTTGCCATGGTGCGCAATGTGCGGCTTGGTTCGGCATCGTTACCATGGTGCGCAGTGTGCGGCTTGGTTTTGGCGTCGTTGCCATGGTGCGCAGTGTGCAGCTTGGTTTGGCATCGTTGCCATGGTGCGCAGTGTGCGGCTTGGTTTCGCATTGTTGCCATGGTGCGCAATGTGCGGCTTGGTTTGGCATTGTTGCCATGGTGCGCATCATGCGGCTTGGTTTGGCATTTTTGCCATGGTGCGCAGAATGCGGCTTGGTTTGGCATTGTTTTCATGGTGAGCAGTGTGCGGCTTGGTTTGGCATTGTTGCCATGGTGCGCAGTGTGCGGCTTGTTTTTGGAATTAGGGTTCTGTGTCGAAAACCCTAATCTGGTATTTTGAAAAAACTATTAATTATTTACACCTGAGTTAAATGCTCTTAGTTAATGTGTTGCGGGTAACACTAGGTCATGGGGTTTTACGATTTTACCCCTTGTTTAAAAACCACCATCAACATTAAGTCCCTTGCTTAGCTCGGACAGGGGGCTTTGTTGCGAGGTAAGCATAAGATGGTGACAAACTATCAACAAGAAACCGTAAAGAGAATTGAGGAGGCTTGTCTGACCTTTTATAAATAGGATTTGGAATCCTTGTATTTGGTAGTTTTGCACAAATCGGGAGGCTGGCACAATTGGTGGGGCCGGTGCAGCTTGGGCGACGTTGGGAAGTTGGCGTGAGTTGGGAAACCGAGTGTGCTAGGCTGGTGGGACCTACGCAAGGTGTGGAAGTCGTGCGTGCTTGCAGGCGTGACTTGGGCGGTCATTGGGAAGTCGGTGCAATTGGTGGGGCCGGTGCAACTTGGGCGACATTGGGAAGTTGGCGTGAGTTGGGAAACTGAGTGTGCTAGCTGGTGGGACCGGCGCAAGGTGTGGAAGTTGTGCGTGCTTGCAGGCGTGACTTGGGAGGTCATTGGGAAGTCGGTGCAATTGGTGGGGCCGGTGCAACTTGGGCGACATTGGGAAGTTGGGCGCCCTTGTGGGCCCGTTCCTCACACGCACGAGGTAAAGGGAAATCCTTCCCTATTTCAGAATCTTCACGCCTATATATATAAAGTCCCTTTCTCCGATCTTGCACTTTCATCTTTTCATTCTTTCCTACTAGCGGCAGAGTCACAAAGAAAAACCAGCTTCCAGGTATGTCTTCCAGTACTTCTCTTGTTTCCCTTTTTATGTAGGTGTAAACCCTAAGAGTAGGCGTTTTCTTTTACATATTGCGCATATATTTTCTTGGCGTGTCTCTTGTAAAAAAATACTGTATGTATGCAACCAAGGGAAGGACTGCATACATCATTCGAACCCGTAGGAAAGTGCTCCATATATTATTTGAACCCGAAGAAGGTTACTGCAGACGCACTTGAGCCCGTATAAAATACCGCGTATATAATTTTGAACCCGAAGAAAATACATGGTGTGCAGTCTTGAACCCGTAGAGAATACTGTATATGAATCCCGAAGAAGAATACCGTATATATGCTCCATATGACTTCGAACCCGCAGGAAATATTGTATATATGATTTTTCGGTCCCGAAGAAATAATCACAAGCAGCGTGCGATTTGAACCCATAGAAAAAAAAATGCTCCATATATAATTTTGAACCCGAAGAAGGATATTGTAGACACACTTGAACCCATATAAAATACCGCGTATATAGTCTTGAACCCGAAGAAAATTCTGCGTATATAGTCTTGAACCCGAAGAAAATACTGCGTATATAGTTTTGAACCCGTAGAGAATACGCCCTCTTTTTTTTTTTTTTTTTCGGGTTTTCCTTTTGTTGGGCGCGGTTATGTGTCAGGGAGATAAATTTTTTTTTTTTTTTTTGTGCATGTATCTTGTTACTAAGTTGTTATTAAGAGATCCGACAAGATGTTACCTGAACAAAATTTCGCCTCATCAAAGGATGTCCATAATTCCAAACCAAACACGGATGATGAGTTCTTCGCCAAAAAACTTGTCTCTGCTCGGAAAAATCACCCAGGTTTTGTGCCAATTTTGTTAACCGGTGGTGAAGATGAAAAGAAGACACGTTCGGTTCGCCCAGAGAACACCATACGGTTCTGTCTTCAAAAAGGGGTATACTCCTCTTCCAACATTGATTTCAGGATGTGTCAAAGCCCATTGCGTTCTTTTGATAGATGGGTTGAGTTCATGGTGAGTAAGGAGCACATAAACACCAACCTGACTCGAGCGCAGATTATTGATGTTGTCGAGCTTGAAAAACCTCCAGTTAGGAAGGATATCCCGGGCTTGGTTTGCTTTCATCTCCGGATGGTGTTCGGACACCCATACAATCATATGTAGATGGGGTGAGATAACTTTATCCTTGGAGAGTGTGGCTCTCTTCTTTCAATCTTCCAGAATCGGGAATCTTAAAATCCAATTATCTCGAAAGTGAGGTAAAGATGCGGGATGAACTTGCCGCTAAGTTGAGAGATTACGCTCGAAAAGACTCCACTGCGCGAAGTCGAAGGATTCTGTCCAGGAAAGAGGATGAAAGGTGCTTTTATAGCCGGTGGATGTCTCAATGGTTTCCCGACGAGCCGGAACCCGAGCAAAAGCAAAATGATCTTCATGTTGCGGCATTTTGGCTCTCCTGGTTGTCTAGAGACATTTTTGATGACTAAGTTAAGGCAAGAAGGAAATAAGACCCGAGTTGCTAGAGATTCTTTGTGAAGTTAGCAAAAAAGTGAAGTTCTTCCCATTGGCAAGCTATTCCTCGGTTCCCTATATGTGCATCCGGATCACCTAGTTGCGAACATGCGAGTTTCGAATGGTTTCATGAAAGTGAATTCATATGTGCACGTTGCTTTTCCGCAAGTCCGGCTATGGGAGCACTTTGAGAAGTATGTTCAAACCGATGCCTTCGATTCCCGCGAGTTGGGGGTTCCCGAATTCTTGATGGGTGAACAAAGGCCCAAAGGTTGGCATGAGTTTGGTTAGTCTTCTTGACAAGTCATATGAAATCGGTTTTCGCCCATGGGAGCCGGTCCATAGGTCGGTGACTCAAATTGACACATTTGCTTCTCCGCTCCGATCATGTCTTTGTCTTCTCATGGCGATTTGAGCGTTGGTGAAAACTTGTTTATTCAAAGCCGCATGTCCTGTTATATGCCGTCTTTCTTCATGGGGTCTTTCCAGATAGTCGCTTACAATATTGACCGTGTCTTGCTCGTCACATGGGTTTCGATCAAGGGGTGCCTCTTGCTTACCAGCCGGTGATCCCTAAGGATTCATTGCGTGCCGCCCTTAATGCTAGCGCCCTTGAGACGGGTATCCGCCTTCCCTTCCTTCAAATGGGAAGAGTAACTTCAACGACCTCCGGCTATAATGAGTTCTGAAAAGTGCGATGAGTTTATTATGATCCAAGATTTTGTGAATAACGTGGTGGAGAACGTTCGTTGTAAACCTTCCCAGCCAGTTTTGAAGAATTATCCAATGTTGAGAGATCTCAAGCGAAAGTTGCCTAGCAACTCGGAAAGTCCCCGAGCCAAGGAACGGAGAACGAAGAATCGTGCCTTTGGCGGGTTCCGAACGGTTTCAAAAGACCCTCCCTCCTTCTCTCGTGTCTTCAGCTTCTTCCAATAACTGGTATGTGTCGCCTCTTCGTTGGTTTGTCCCAAACCACGTGAATTTCTCACTGCTGAAAACATGTGTCTTGTTTCCTCCGAGGGCTTCGGTAGTGTTAATGCTTTCGCTGCCCTTGCACGTTGCCGGGAGACAACAATTTCTTCAAATAATTCCAGCAACACCGAGCCTTCTCATAGCGGTGATGATTCGAGAGAAAGAAGAAAGTTCGACAAGTGAGAGTGATTCCTCTCGGCAAAGACTGGTTCTTTTTCGGGAAGTGGTTCGGTGAGTTTCGCGCTTTTTTTTTTTCTTCCTCTTTCTTCTTTTGAAAAATGTCTAACTAAAGTTCGCAGGAGGAATCCGGTTCGGAGGACGATTAAGGGAGAGCCACACGAAAACTTGCCTTTGGTGACCACCGCCGGTGACTTGGAGATGGGGAGTTAGCCAATTATCGGGCACGAGATGTGGTTCAAACGGTGGATGATTCTCGATGGTTGCTGCCGTGACATGGAAGAACACCCTCAAAAGAGTCGTGAGGCCAGGTGCGCAGCGCCATTTTTGATCCCCGTACTTGGTTCCTTATCCGGGTCATGTCTTGGTTGGCGGCTTAGCGTGCGGTTAAGCATGAGGCGTTGTACACTGAATCCGGGAGAAGTATGGACATATGGCCACAACCAAGAAAGTCACTAGTCGATTTGCACCGGTTAGCGTGTGGAAGAGGCTTTATCTTCCATCGAGGACATGCGTGAGGTGACCGGTCACACCGTTTCGAAGACGTTATTGCCGATCGGGAGCACCATCGCGATGTGTGCGTAGAAAAGGAGTTCAACACTTCGTGGTTTGTCGAAGGCCTTGCTGAGATCCAAAAGTTGAAAGATGTAGCAATCGAAAGCCTTTCCGCCGGGAGATTGCACGACAAGAGGTGGAACTCGAAGAGCTTTCCAAGGTGTTGACTACGAAGAGAGCGGCTCTTGAAGATGCAAAGTTGACTTTCTCCAAGAAGAACAGACTCTGTTGGATGATTTTCCTTGAATGTTTCTCTCGTTAAACTTTCATTTAGGTTCTTTTCTTTTTTTTTTTTTTTGAAATACATATTGAATGTCCGGTTCAAAGTTTGACCTTTTGATAGATAATTGGGTAGCTTTTGATGATATTGGATTATTTCTAGGATGAATGGTTTTGATAATATGACTCGATTATGTTTTTGGGAAAGGAATATTGCTTTTATGAAAGTGTGTGCTAGTAATAGGCACAATACTCGGTAGTATGACGGTTTTACTAAGAGCCTAAAAACCATTCGTATATCTTGCGCAGTCTAAATTTACTCACTTCATAGGTTTTGTGAACACGCCCCTCTCCATGTAAAAGGCGGCTTTTCCTCATGTAGTTTTTACAACTGGTAACCGGGTCGTCTGGTGGTTGAGTCGGATCGAGTGGTAGCATCTTCGTGCAAGTCCCCGTTTTCTCGCGTAGTTTTTACAACTAGTAACCGGGTTTGCAAGTAGTTGAGTCGGATCAGTGGTAGCATCTTGGCAAGTCCCAACGAGTTTTCCCGTGTAGTTTTACAACTAGTAATTGGGTTTTCCGGTAGTTACGAGTCGGATTGAGTCGCCTTCCCTACCATCTTGACATCTCACGGTCGAAGAACGAGATCGACATCGACATTGTAGACGATAGATCAATCCTCCCGCTTGTGGTCGCCAATTGTTTATGGGTGAAAATCGTTTCGCGATTTCCTAGTAAATTCGGTAGGTGAGTGAGAAACTGGTTCAAACCCTAAACATATGTGCTTTGCACGTGAGCACTTTATATATTCGAGAGATCAATCTCGTATAAGTCCGGCCTAAACCAAGAAATGGCCGTTCCCGGACTTGCTTCGGTCACAAAGTGGAGGAGAAGGGTTGATTTGGGGAGGGAAGCAAAGAAAGGTGTTGAGACCGGAATAGTGCTGGGAGAGTAGTATCTCGACTTGTATCGGAAAGTAAAAGCTTCGGAAGCTTGCAAGAGATGAAAGCTTTTTGGAGATCTTGCAAAGTTGCCTTTTCGAGAGTGTTGTATTTTTCTCCCGACCGAGACTTGTTGTCCGGTGGAAATAGGTAAGACCTATTTATACAAGTCGAGATTGAAACGTACTGGTCTCATGAAGGAAGAGAGTAAAGGGTGAAATAATGGGAGGAGGTGGTAACCGCATGGTGTTAATGGGTGAAAACGTTTTCACCATTATTTCCTCATTTATTTGACCGCTTTATTCCTTTTCACGCTTTCTTAATGTGAGCGTAGTGTACGCCGCAAGTCATGACCGCCAAACCAAAACCCCGGAAAGCATCCCCGGTTTGTGTTGATATATCGGTGTTGGTTGCACCTTGAGTGCAAGTGGGCATGTGCCAATGGCATAGTGGCGCGGTAGGTAGCATGTGCCATTGGCATGTGCGGAATGCCTTGGTGGTAGGTTGTACGTTGAGTGTAAGTGGCAATGCCGGGTTTTGAGCCGCTAGTGGCGTGTGTGGCATGTGCCAATGGCATGTGCGGAATGCCTTGGTGGTAGGTTGCATGGTTTGCAAATTAGGCTACCAGCGTGGGTTTTGGCATGTGATGCCGGTGGCGCGTGCGGGCATGTGCGGAATGCCCGGTGGTAGGTTGTTGGCTACGGTTTTGCAAGTTAGGCTACCGGCCTAGGTTGCACGGCTTGCATTAGGGCCACCAGCGCACGCTTAGGGCCACTAGCTAGGTGATGAAGGCTACCGGCGAGCGTGTTGGCATGTGCCAATGGCATGCGTGACCGTTAGGGCCGTGGCCTTGGTAGGAAAAGCTACCAATGAGCATGTTGGCATGTGCCAATGGCATGCGTGGCCAGTTAGGGCCGTGGCCTTGGTAGGAAAAGCTACCAAGAGCATGTTGGCATATGCCAATGGCATGCGTGGCCGTTAGGGCCGTGGCCTTGGTAGGAAAAGCTACCAATGAGCATGTTGGCATGTGCCAATGGCATGCGTGGCCGTTAGGGTCGTGGCCTTGGTAGGAAAAGCTACCGAAATGAGCATGTTCGCATGTGCCAATGGCATGCGTGGGGCCGACTTGACCTAGTTGGCACATTTTGCAAGCCTAGGGCGCTATATTTGGCATGTGCCAATGGCATAGAGACTTGGAAATATGGCTTGTGGTACGTGTTGGCATGTTCCAATGGCACGTACGGCCATGTTGACCTAGTTGCACGTTTTGCAAGCCTATGGCGCTATATTTGGCGTGTGCCAATGGCATAGCGGCTTGGAAATATGGCTTGTGGTACGTGTTGGCATGTGCCAGTGGCACATACGGCCATGTTGACCTAGTTGCACATTTTGCAAGCCTAGGGCGCTATATTTGGCATGTGCCAATGGTATAGCGGCTTGGAAATGTGGCTTGTGGTGCGTGTTGGCATGTGCCAATGACACGTACGGCCATGTTGACCTAGTTGCACGTTTTGCAAGCCTAGGGCGCTATATTTGGCATGTGCCAATGGCATAGCGGCTTAGTTTGGCATGGTTTCCAATGAGTGCGATATGTAGTTTGGTTTTGGCGTCGTTGCCATGGTGCGTGAGTATGCAGCTTGGTTTGGCATCGTTGCCATGGTGCGCATGTGCGGCTTGGTTTTGGCGTCGTTGCCATGGTGCGCGGTGTGCGGCTTGGTTTTGGCGTCGTTGCCATGGTGCGCGTGATGCGGCTTGGTTTGGCATCGTTGCCATGGTGCGCGATGTGCGGCTTGGTTTGGCATTGTTGCCATGGTGCGCAGATATGCGGCTTGGTTTGGCATTGTTGCCATGGTGCGCAGCATGCGGCTTGGTTTTAGGTATCGTTGCCATGGTGCGCGGTGTGCGGCTTGGTTTTAGGCGTCGTTGCCATGGTGCGCGAGTATGCGGCTTGGTTTGGAATCGTTGCCATGGTGCGCAGATGTGTGGCTTGGTTTGGCATTGTTGCCATGGTGCGCGATATGCGGCTTGGTTTGGCATTGTTGCCATGGTGCGCGATGTGCGGCTTGGTTTTAGCGTCGTTGCCATGGTGCGCGGTGTGCGGCTTGGTTTTGGCGTCGTTGCCATGGTGCGCAGTGTGCGGCTTGGTTTTGGCGTCGTTGCCATGGTGCGTAGTATGCGGCTTGGTTTTGCATCGTTGCCATGGTGCGCGAGTGTGCGGCTTGGTTTGGCATTGTTGCCATGGTGCGCGATATGCGGCTTGGTTTGGCATTGTTGCCATGGTGCGATTAATGTGCGGCTTGGTTTTGGAATTAGGGTTCTGTGTCGAAAACCCCTAATCTGGTATTTTGAAAAAATACCCCTATTAATTATTTACACCTGAGTTAAATGCTCTTAGTTAATGTGTTCGGGTAACACTAGGTCATGGGGTTTTACGATTTTACCCCTTGTTTAAAAACCACCATCAACACCGCTTCGATGGTACCATTACGCTGTTTCGTTCGTGGGGCTCTTGCACCGCTTG
>JAJJWW010000241.1:0-18515 GCA_023531295.1 Papaver armeniacum | reverse complement strand
GTTACGTATTGCTTGTGACACTTTTGACAACTAAATCTCCCCCTGGTCTTCGTGGGAACGAACTTGACTTCCATTATATTATTTTTAATTGAGTGGAAATAAGATATTAATTGATTGCACTACGACACGCATATTGAAGCCCCATGTCACTTCCAACGAGATAACGAGTAAGCATATTCCCACCTTCTTTAAGTGGTTGATTTTCTTTCTTAGAGATGGAGTCGTAAAATGGGTTTTCAAAATTATAAAATATGTGGGTTTTCAAAATACTTGGAGGGTTTTACCTTCCTACCATTCAACGTGTCGCAGGATTCTCTCTTCATTCCTACCCTGGACACATGTGACCCATAAAGCTATTTATTATTGAGAGCAATATCATAAAACCCTTTCTTGCTGAGGCGTAGTGAGACTTTCGATCACTCCGAACCCGAATTTCTTTTCGAGAAGGGATGGTTATTTCTTTCAACTTTTAAGAATGAGATTGTGTTCATTTATGTGTAACTTTTATGACTAGTGTGCAATTTCTATGTCTTCTTAGCGTTAGATGCTATCATTCTGAGAACTAAGAAGTTGGAAAATAGGTTTTGTGGTATATATCTAGTAAGCCCTCAAGAGACTATATAACTTCGTCCACAGGGACACCTAGTGGTTTAAAGGCTTGTTATTTATGCTTAAAAGTAACCGTAGCCTCGGCAAACCTGAGTTGTATGTATCGTTTAAAATAAGATTTGTTTGATTTGCTCGAGGACTAGCAAAGTCTAAGTGTGGAATTTGATAGGTGTCTAAAACACCTAATTTTATATCTAGTATTTATACTTTCTTTGCTATTGTATTTATGAATTATATGTCTTATGTTTGATTTTTAGTTTATTAGGTGCAATGGAGTCATTATGAGCAAAAGAAGGAAAAACATCCATTCGGAGCATAAGGAGCGGAAAGATCAAGTCGCAAACCCGAAGAATGAGATCTCGATTCCCAACCGACAGTTGAGCAAAGAACAGTTAGGCACGTGGGTTCTTTGGCCCGACAAGCCAAATAACTTCATGTGGCCCTTATCCCGCCATTGTATGTCTTTATCATGTCCTCGTATATCGCCTTGAATGCAGCCGAGGAGAAGACAGCTTTCTTTCCCCAATTATTTCTTTCGTTTTCCTTCCTCTGCTGCTGCTGGGATTTTCATGGCGATGAGAAATTAGAACAAGGAAGTTACTATTTGTTGATCTCGGTGATGGATGAGAAGAAACGGTAGAGAAATGGGTTTATGATGTTCTTGAGAAGGCGATTGAGAAATTCGGGCGAGATAGAGCTTGAGTATGAGTGGATTCTCGAAATCAAAGATGAAGAATAAGGGTTTGAAGAGTTTGTAAAGAATTAGAACATGGGTCTCAATGTGGGAATCGTTATTAGAGAGAAAAGAATGATGATGGTCTGGCGATGGAATTTACGTAAGAAGGAATTTAGGGTTTGATAGGGTTTCTCTTGTTCTGCAATTGAAGATGGGAAGAAGTTCAGGAAGTGGTGATGAAATTGCAAGGAAACGAGATGATGTTTTCCCTCATGGGAATTGTGGTTGTGCTAGATGAATTGATCTCGCATTTGGGTTTTAGTTTGCTATCGATGATATTGAAACCAAGAGTAAGATGATTGTTGATTGGTGCTATGTTGGTGAGGAGCTGAAATGCTGGAAATTACTGGCTATGAGAATGGAGAAGCCAATATTGAGGCTTTGAGCTGAACCCCAGAAAAAAAGTGAGCTAGAGTTGGAGTTTAAAGAAGACTAAGTAGCTCCTCGTGGCATTCAAGTTCAACAAGATAAAGAAGTTGATGTGGCTTGCAGCTACAGTTTTAGATGATTCTCGTGGAGATGTTGCTACGTGAAGGAATTGAGTTTGCACACTCAAATAGAGAATAGCTGAGCTTGTGTTGTTGCGGTGGTTGTTAATCGCAATGCCAAGATAAACAAGATGGAACTAGTGACACTGGGAAGCGATTGTAGTGAAAGTGCAATGAGAAAATGGTTTTTGTGTTGAGCCAAGAGTTATGGGGAGGTGAAGCTTGAACCTGAAATGGAAGAGAGGTTGCCGTGGAGAATGAAGAGAAGGAGCTATGGTGGTGATTGTCAAGTGTACCATGGAGGAGTTGATCGGTAGATATTGATGATGTGAATGAATGAAGGAATTGATGCCACTGGCCGCCATCAAGATTGCGGTGATGGCGCCATAGAGAACAACTTCAGGCAGAGCCGGTGTCACTGGATGAATTGAAGTGGAGTCGGGCGGTGATAGAGCTTACAGGGAAATGGTGTTGGTGCTTGGACTTGCAATCGAGATGATGGGTCGGGCAGCTGAAGAGGAACCCAAGCCGAAGCAGCTGGCAGGTGTATGAGTTTGCACTGAAATGGAAGGCATCGAGCTGAAAGTTGCAAGCATTGTAGCTCGCGATAGACAGAAAGCCGGGAAGGTTTGTAGAGAGAATGGAGAAGCTACAGCTGCAGGAATTAAAAGTGCATTGAATTGCAGGTATATGTGAATATGGAATTGGTGATGCAGCTGCCACGATTGTCAGCAGAATCTGAAAGAAAGGAGTTGAGCCTGAGATTGTAGTTACATGGATTAATTTCCGATAACTTACACAGGGAGATGGCTTAAGCTGAGATAGTGTTGTTTTGAGTTAGAGAAGCTAAGCTATTGCCGCAGATGTCCGATGCTAGTGGAACCGGAGTGCAAAGATGATTGAGCCGAGAGAAATGAGTCGGAATGAGTCTCGTGTTGTTGTTGTTGGCGTGATTGATATTTCTCCTCGAGTTGGAGAACCGAGATTGATAATGGTGGTGATCGTGAGTTGTAGGTGAAGTTCAAGTTGTGCGGTTGAGAGCATAGAATGATCCGGTAGCCAGACATGGAGTAAATGGACAGCCATTGTAATCGGATGAGAAGCAGCCAAGCGCAATCATTGCAATGCCACCCTTTGGCCTAGACCTCACTGCAACCAGCTTAGCCTAGTCGATTCATCTCGACTATCCGACTCACATCCGACCGGTTTGCTCGGTCAACACTCACCCGAGTTGACTTCAGCCGATTTGACTCGTTGACCCGTGGCCGGTGGACTTTGACGGTCACCCGAGATGTTTGCCGACGACTTTTCCGCCGATTTCCGGCCACAATACCATTTTCCGTGTTCAATTTTGGACATAATTTTACATGGGTTTTTTTCTCATACATGGGCTTGGTGGACCACTTGGAGATGGTTTTGAGAAGACCTAATATTGGAAGGAGTATCCTTTATGGAAATTGAGAAACATATAAAAAAGAGAAGACTTTTACCTAATGGGGATATATATCTTTTATCTATCTTTTTGCCTCTACTTTCTTTTCTAGAGTTTAGAACCATGAAGTCTTTTCTATTTCTTATTGTTATGAACTCCATGAATATGAGCTAGAGTTTTCTTTGGTTATGAATTAGTTGGATTTCCAAACATGAATTTTTGTGCAATAAATTAGTTTTCTCTCATATTATCGTTTATGATTCACCATTAATATTGTTACATGATTTGAATGCTTGTTTAGTTGAAGTCGCGAATCGATTGAGTTTGCTTTCATCTTTATTGCTAGATTAGGTTATTATACGCAAAGTGATGATTCCTGATTGCAAGTAGCATAAATAAGATTATAGTTTGTAGTGATATATTCTTATGATCTTATGTGAACCATAACCTTTGTTAAATCGGATTAGTGCTTTTACACGTTCGATTGCTTTGATTGGCCTGATTTCATAGAACCTAATGCATCTAGGGAATTAAACTTGATTAGTGCTTTTACACGTTAGGTTGTTCTTTTAGATAGAATTCATATTCGCATCTTTTAATGTGATTGTTGATGACAAGAGGAGATTAACGGGGTATTCTTGCGATCAAGGTATTCTAGGGCCTTTGATAAATGTTGAGATTAAAATATCAATTCTAATTATTGTGTATAAAACATGTTTGTGAATGAAAACGAAATCCATGACCAATACTTTCTCATCCTTGATTTGATTTGTTTACTTTTTATTGTTTTGCTTTTATTTTATTTTCGTTTATAAAAATAAGAAAACTCCCGGTGTTATTTATAGGGAACCGAAACAATTTGACAACCTAAGTCCTCTCTGTGGGAACGATCCTTTCTTGCCCTTGCTTCATTATATAATTTGAGTAGTAAGAAAGTGTAAATTATATTTGTGTCGGCCGACAACCGGTCATATTGGTAAAAAAAAACGCCTTTAGGTATCTCAAATTGTTTTGTGAAACAATAGTAAAGAATTTTTGTCCAATATTTTTAAGAAAGCCTACTCAGGAAGATGTTCAAAGAATAAATAAGATGGGATCTTTAAAATCTCCTGGACCTGATGGGTATTCTGCACTTTTCTACAAAAATGTTGGGATATTGTGGGACAAGAAGTGGTTCAACTGATACAAAATTTTTCCGCATTTTCATCATTACCTCCAGTGTCCGAGTCACACCTATTTAGCTCTAATATCCAAAAAAGAATGCTACCACCAAGGACTACGCACCTATAGCTTTATGCAATGTCCTATACAAGATTGTCACTAAGATTTTAACTAATAGGTACAACCCTTCCTAGAAACATTATTGATAAAAACCAATCAGATTTTGTTCCGGTGTAAATGTATTCTTGATAATATTGTCATTGCCAAAGAAATTTTCCATTCTATGCATACCTCAAATACTACTCAAGGTTCTTTTGCACTCAAACTAGACTTGGGATATTGTGGGACAAGAAGTGGTTCAACTGATACAAAATTTTTCCGTATTTTCAACATTACCTCCGTGTCCGAGTCACACCTATTTAGCTCTAATATCCAAAAAGAATGCCACTTCACTGCTGACCACAGACCTATAGCTTTATGCAATGTCCTATACAAGATTGTCACTAAGATTTTAACTAATAGGTACAACCCTTTCCTAGACAACATTATTGATAAAAACCAATCTGTATTTGTTCCAGGTAAACAGATTCTTGATAATATTGTCATTGCCAAAGAAATTTTCCATTCTATGCATACCTCAAATACTACTCAAGGTTCTTTTGCACTCAAACTAGACATGAGTAAAGCATGTGACAAAATAGAATGAGAGTTTCTTAGATCAAGCCCTAGTTAATATTAGAATTACTGGAATCATGAATTGTATAAAAACTCCTTCTTTTTCAATACTTCTTAATGGTCAACCTAAAGGCTTTTTCATGAGTGAAAGAGGAATCCGACAAGGATGTCCCTTATCACCATACTTGTTCATCATCTGTTCTCACACCTTGAGTGGAATCATCAAGAAAATGAAGGTGGAAGGTAATTACAGTGGTTACAAAGTTAATAGATGGGCTCCTAGTGTGTCTCATATTATGTTTTGATGATATTATGCTTTTTGGCAACACTGACACAAGAACCATAAACTCCATCTCCACTGTCTTGCAAGATTACTACAAGATCTCTGGTCACCCGGTGAACTACACAAAATTCTTAATTTACTTCAGCAAGAATGTGTTTGTTTCTTATGAACATGAGATTATATCAACTCTTCGAGTCGGCGGAATGGAAAAAGAAGAGAAGTATTTTGGGGTAAAAATTCTTCAGCAAGGTTTAAGAATCTCCAACTTCAATTTTCTTATTGAAAAGTTTGAATAAAAATTAGCAGGATGGAAGAGGAATTATTTATCTCATGCTGGATGGACAATTCTTATTCAGTCAGTTCTTGCACTCTGTTTGTGGGTGAAAACCGTTTCTGCTGATTTTGGTAATTTTGGGTGTGTGGATGAGAAACGAATCTAAACCCTAAACAATGTACCGCACGGAAGTACTTTTGATTAGAGATCAATATATACAATCTCGCCTAAACCAAGAAATGGTCGCTCCAGGCTTGCTTCTGGCCGCAAAGTGAAGGAGAAGGGTTGGTCTTAGGGAAGGAAGCGAAGAGAGTGTTGAGACCGAGAATAGTTGATTCTTCTAAAGGTGTGGTTTGTTTTATGACTTGTATCGGAAGTATGACTGGTTAGCAGAATGGAAAGCTACCAGGTGATTTCCAGATATTGTGTTGTTGCCGACCAAAACTCGTTCTTTGGTGAAAATAGGTTAAGCCTATTTATACAAGTCATATTGAAACGTACCCTGGTCTCGTAGGAAGTGGAAAAGATTGAGTTGTGGAAGAATAGAATAACGTGTAACCGTCAGACGTTATGCTTCCATGATGAGGGAAGTGAATTCGTGTAACCATCAGTCATTACACTTCCATGATGAAGGAAATGAATTGTTTACACCATTACTTTTTACCACTACTAATTGTCCTACTTCATGACACTTTCTTGTAACGGGCTCATTGCACGCCGCACGCTATAAATCGCCAGACCAATACCCCGATGAGTATCCCCCAGTTTGTGACATGTTTGATGTCTCGAGTGTTTACGTGGAAAACGTGTAGCAAGTTGTTATGTGTGGCAAGTCAAAGTCAAGAGACTTTGCCATAGGAAAATAGCATGTGATGCTATTAGGCTTTCCTTGGTCGGCCGCCTAAAAAAGCTTGCCACAAGTCCGTCGCCTTGGTGAACTTGAATAATGAGATTACATCTCATGAGGAAGGGTAGCCATTGATTATGGCCACATCTTTGTTGTGTAACAAAGTGGGTCCATTAGCATAGTGGCGCCCGGCGTAGCTGCATGCGTAGTGGGTTTCTGGGACTTGCCGCAAGTCCATCGTTGATGGCGAACTTGGATGGCTGAGATTGCATCTCATGAGGAAGAGTGGCCATTGATTACGGCCGTATCTTGTTGTATAGCGAAGTGGCGCCATTGGCGTAGTAGCGTCTGGTGGAGCCATGGCATAGCGGTATGCCAGTGGCGTAGCCGCGGCATAGCGACATGCCAGTGGCGTGGCATAGCGGCATACTAGTAGTCGTGGCATGGAGGCATGTCAGTGGCGTTGTGGCATGGCCACGCCTGTATGTAGCCAGAAGCATAGCCAAAGCTAAGGTTTGGCTCTGTATCCAAAATTAGGGCTTGGCGGTGTGTCCAAGGCTAGGATTTGGCGTCGTGGGAAGAATTAGGGCTTGGCGGCGTGGCCAAGGCTAGGATTTGGCGTCGTGGTAAGAATTAGGGCTTGGTGGCATGGCCAAGGCTAGGATTTTGCGCTATGGTAAGAATTAGGGCTTGGCGGCGTGGCCAAGGCTAGGATTTGGCACAGTGGTAAGAATTACGGCTTGGCGGCGTGGCCAAGGCTAGGATTTGGAGCCATGGTAAGAATTAGGGCTTAGCGGCATGGCCAAGGCTAGGATTTGGCGTCGTGGTAAGAATTAGGGCTTGGCGGCATGGCCAAGGCTAAAGTGGCATGCTACACAAGGCAAATGGCATGTTGGCATGCCGATCAATATGTTGTTGTGGTAAGACGCGCTTGGATTGCCGGCTAGTATGGTGGCGCGACAGGGTGCGTTTGGCCTTTAATGTATGGTGGCAAGTTTAGAGCGACTTGATTGGCCAAGAAAAGGGGGCGGCCAGACATAAGGCGCGGCTACACTTCTGGTGAGAGTGTGGCGGCTTTAAAGAAACCTGATTGGTCGATGGCAAGTGGGGCCGGAAAGTATGGGCCCATCCACAACTTATGTGCGCGTGGCTAATTTGAGGCCACATGATTGGTCGAGAGAAATAAGGCCGGTTTAGGAAGGGGCGTGGCCAATGGAAAGTGGCGCCGGTTGCCTAAGGCATGGCCACGCCTTCCTTTGCTGCTGCGGCTCCCTGTTTTCTGATTATGAGCAAGGTTTTGCACCTGCGAATCCATGGCGGATTAATTACCTAGTTTGCCTAGGTTTAATTTCGACAAGAAAGGTCTGATATACTGCGCGAGGCGAAAAACCTTAACTTCTGCAAGCTAGTCAGGTCAATTGATTGAATTCTATGTGTTGATATAGAGTTGTTTTAAGTTCATTGCCAGAGAGAAGCATGCTTTTTCTGATTGAATACCTTATGCAAAGACCTTATCCTTGATACTTGGAAATTCGTGATACTCTGCTGCGAGTGACCACAAATCGTCATGCCATATCAACATTAAGGGTTCAGCCGGAGAACATAGCATATAAGGCATTCAAAGGAACTTATATTAAGTGAATATAGCGAGGCGCCGAAATTTACAAAACATCTGGGATGGTTGCTACATTCGCTAGTCTGGATAAATTTCATGTAAGTATATTGAACGGCTCAATAAATATGCCTAGAGAGAGGTTAGCACTCATGGCACCGTTTCCTACAGAGTGACGTCACATCAGATGTAAGGTTTTACGATTTCAACCCTAAGCTAAAAACCACCATCAACACACCCATACCAGTTTTTACATGGCAACATCTCTCATCTCAAAAGCCATACTTAATAAAATGACGCAAATCATTAGATACTTCTAGTGCGGACATTCCAGAGATAAAAAGAAAATGCACTTTCTTAAGTGGGAGTGGTTCAATCTTCCAAAAGAAAAAGGGGTCTAGGTTTTAGATCACTAAGTGTTCTCAACCAAGCACCGATTGCAAAAGTCAAGCTTGGAGATTTCGCATGATCAAGAAAGTTTGTGAGAAAGAATCTTATGTGCAAAGTATCTCAGAGATAAATATTTTTGGGATGTAAAGAAAGTTACAAATTGTTCCACAACTTGGTCTGCAATACTGGAAAGCAGAGATAACTTGAAGAAAGGAAGCACCTGGCTTGTTGGGAATGGACAAAACATAAGCATTTTTTCAGATCCTTGGTGTTGATGGTGGATTTTTATTTAAGGCTAAAATTGTAAAAGCCAAAATTATGCGCTAACATCTTGCAAAAGATAAAGCCACTAACAAGTGATGAATACTTCTTCACTTTACTAATTCACCTAGAATGGAGCATTGGCAACAATCCCAGTATTCAGTGAATTAAATACACGAAATTCATCCGAGGTTGGAGCATGTGGCAACAATCCCATATACCTCGTGAATTAAAACATTATTAACTAATGCATAACCAGCCTTGTATTTCTGTACTCATTCACAAAAGCGGCATGACGACCGAGAGTTGTTCCTACCAGAAAGCAACACGAACCTCCAAGCATTAATAATAAAGCATGTACGAAATACCCGTACAGGCTACAACTCTCGGTGTGTTATACTAGCCCGATTGAGCCTACAACTCTCGGTGTGTTATACTAGCCCGATTGAGCATAAAACTCTCGGTGTGTTATACTAGCCCGATTGGGCATACAACTCTCGGTGTGTTATACTAGCCCGATTGAGCATGTTTGAACTTGGACTGTCCATATCAATCTCGAAACGATCACAACCATCCAACTTCACCAAAGATGATTGATGGCTTAGATTGAATCCATGACCCCAAGAAGGTATTGGAATATTCACTCACCGGCCCAACGCGCCCCCACATGGTCGATCTCCCCAAGAGGGTGGCATAGCTTGCCAAACCGACCAAGCCAAAGCAATATGGACGAAAAACCTAAATTAGGGTTTGCATGCATATTACATGTATCGCAAAACAGTCTCAACCATCCATCTTCGCAGGCATAGATGGAGGGTGTAGATGTAGATTCAAAGGGCCCGAGCATGTCAACACAAATACCGTGGGCCCGCTTACATACATGACCGATCGGTCGACTAACTATAGTTGGTCGCTTCGATTCGTGCGCCCAAACAAGGCATGACAACGGTAGGTGAAACCCTAATTAGGTTTGAATAATCACGAGCGTACATTTTCTCCCCGCATTTAATAAAGGGTCCAAGATTAGACTAAGTAGGTCCGGTGCATATCAACATGACCACCGTGGGCCCAGCTATCTCCACGCCCGTTCGACCAAGGAATATCATGCCTGTTTCCCTCGATTCGCACGCCCGAACTAGGCATGGCCGCACCTCCCGATTGAAAACTAATCTCGACCACTCAACTTTACCGGACAACTTGAGTGGCTTAGATCACGTTTCTATGGTATATTAAGATATGGACGCATATACCACCTCAGTGCCTGTATACTGTGACTAATTGACCAAGACCCAGGCCAAGCTTGGTCGTCTTGAAACGCGCGCCCGAAGTGGGCATGATGCGCGGCTTTTGCGGCACCAGATTGTTGCAAATTGATCTCGACCACTCAACTTCACCGGACATATTGAGGGCCCGGATCACACTTTCACGAGACAATCGGTATGGGCGCCTACACCGTCATGTCGTCTACACACATGCACAATCGGCCTTGCCAAAATTGTATCCCAAGCTTAGATTCGACCAAGCTGAAGAGTGATGCTTACACACCTCTTCCAAAACCTTAATTTCACCAACGGTCGCATATGAGTGTCTCAAAGATCATCTCGTCCGTCCAACTTCACCGGCTTGGTTATACAACCTTGGTCGAGTTAATTGGTCGTTGAGGCGTCATGGTGATCACCACCGTCACTCTACCACACCATGATGCAAGCACACATACAATACACATGATGCTTTACAGTATCGACTTCCTAAATAACTTAGTTATTTAATCTAGCATTACATGCTACTTTCTCGTGGGTCCCACGATCCACAAACTCAAGACATCAATCATGTCACAAACTAGGGGATACATACAGGGTATTGGTCCGCGGTTTACAACGTGCGACACTGCAACGCGCCATCACAAGAACGTGTCGTAAGTCATGGACGGTTAGAGATGACAGGAGAAGTGGGCAAGACTAGTCAGGTAACACTAACACACAACTCCACCACTCCATCACTCCACTTCCTCCACTTCCCACGAGAGACGTGAATAAGGCTCAAATAACTTGTATAAATAGGTTCTCCTCCTATTTCCAAAACAGAACAAGTCCAGGACAACGAGGCAAGTGTTGATACAATCGTATTCAAACACCTAATCGATAGCTTACATCCCGCAAGCCAGTCCATCTTTCGATACAAGTCATACATACCCAACACCTTTAAAATCTCAACACCTTCTTCGCTTCCCTACCTAAGATCAACCCCATCTCCTTCACTTTGTGACCGAAACAAGTCCTGAACGGCCGTTTCTTGGTTTAGGACTGATTTGCATGCATTGATTTCTCGAATCTACAAGCACTCCTGTGTAGTGCATTTGTTTAAGGTTTAGACTCATTTCTCATCCACACACCCCAAATTACCAAAAACCTAAGAAATAGTTTTCACCCATAAACAATTGGCGACCACAACGGAGGTTAATCTCTCGGTTGTAAGTCAATTTCTGCAATACCATTCAATCAATTTCGAGATGGTTGGTCTTAGGACCGCCTCGACATCCTCAAATCCCGATGGTTCCTCTAACGGAGATACCCCTCCTCCTTACGGCGTATCTGACGGCATGATCAGGAGATTTCCAACATTAAGCGAACTAGCACGGGTACAGGGGAGATTCACACGAAGAACATGGAGCTAATCAAAGAAGCAGAAACGACATACTTGATCTCCTCATTAAGATGACATCGAGATGAGCGTTCGGAGACCTCTACACCTGGGGACTAGTTCCCCTCGGATCAGCAGCCTTTACTACGAACCGGAGACCAAAGGGATCGGGAAGCGACATCTCTAGTGGAAAGCTTGTGTGAACTCTTGCACCTCTCGAAGAATCAACGGGCGTAGACGTTTTGCTGCAATTAATAAAATAGCTCGATCGTACACCCGACTCCCTTCACGTCTAAGTCCTAATCGCATCTAAACATCCAGAAATAATGTTACATTTACTGTAAGACGACATGATGGCAGAGGAAGGTCACAACCGTGCCCTACATGTTACCGCACGCATCAAGGGTTCGGAGTTCGGGGAGGGCCCTCGTCGACACAGAGCATCTTCGAATGTGATTACTCTCAAGACTCTCGGGACAGCCAAGGTTAGCCCATGCAAGATTGTACGGCCCTACCACAATGACGTACTTCGAAGGAAACCAGACCAAAGACATACGGGTATGTCAATCAATTTATCAAGAGGACCTGTTCACTCAAAAGTGAATTTTGAATTCATATAAAAAGAGCATGGACTACCATATGATACTAGAGAGACCGTGGCTTCATGACAATAAGGTCATCCCTTCAACGTATCACCAGTGCCTGAAGACCATGCTAAATGAGGAAGTCATCCGTATTCCTGCATCATTGTCTCTGTACGCACCAATATCGGTGGAACTATTTAAACCAAAAGAAACTCCGCAAGGAAGGTCAGACAAAGTCCTGTGCACCCCATTACCCACTTGGGCTTCAATCCAGGAAGAAGACCGACTTGCATCACTGGGGGCTAAGCACCACGACACGCCTTTTCTGACGAGGCGTCCATCTTTATCCGGTGAAACTTCAATCCATGCTCACACCAAAAGGGAACGCACTTTCGAGACAAACCGTGATCAGAAGGGGAAGGCAATATACCTGCCTTCTTGTTAGCAATCAGCAGAGAGACCGCACCCGGTCTCTCCGCCCATTGAATGCTACAAGAATGACGAAACACAAGAGGAGGTATCGGACGCTCCGTGAAAGCTACAAGATGGCACCAACTCCACAATTGACGAGCCCGAGACCTGCACATCGGGAATGAAGAATTTCCTGTGCCTGTCTCTATCGGGCTCGACTGGTCTCGGGACTAACGTGTGAGTCTTGTCCAACTACTCAAGGAGTACCAAGATGTGTTTGCCTGACATACGAGGAAATGCTCGGGTCTAGACGAAAAATTGGTCACTCATCACCTACATGTCATACCGGATCCAAGCCAATCAAGCAATCTCCGAGGAAATTCGGACACGAAGTGGAAGAACAAATCAAGAACGAAATTCGAAGTTGCTAGGCTGGCTTCATCGACCTATTCATCATCCGACCTGGTTAGCTAATATGGTCCTATTAAAGAAGAAAAATCTGACGATTCGATGCTGCGTGGATTTCGTAGACTTGAACAAGTGCTCACCCCAAGGATGACTTTCCTCCGCCTAACATCGACATGTTAGTAGACGCCACCAGCGGACACGGCATGTTCTCCTTCATGGATGGTTACAAAGAGCTATAATCGATAAGGATGTATGAACATGACGCAAGTAAGCCAGCCTTTCGAACTCCTCTCTGGCAATTTTTACTATACTGTTATGCCTTTTGGTTTAAAGAATGCCGGTGCAACGTATCAACGCGCTATGACGGCAATCTTCCACGACATGATGCATAAGCAAGTCGATTTACTACGTGGATGATATAGTAGTCAAATCCAAGACTCAAGCTATCCTCACAATGTCATTTCTTTATGAACCGTGAAGGAACTCCAAAACTTCATGGGCAAGGTGAACTTTTTCTTCATTCACCCCCTCATTGAAGAAAGGATCAAGTTTCGTCTGGATCACACTACAACAGGAAGAGGATTCAACAAATATTGCCATCTCTGAATCATCACAAAGGGTTAGCCTATTATGTCAGCCCAGACAAGAGCGATCATGGGACATCTTCAGATCCACTGAAGCCGACACCTTAAGGGAGCATCCTCAAGAAGATAACGATGTCCGCGTGTCATGTCGAGAAAGAATCCGGGTGAATCACTCTATCAGAGGATGGTGCATGTCTACCATGTTATGTTGGAGAATATGCACTTTTGGTCATCCTCTAGACTTCGTGGAAGCCGTTGAACACTCATCTACTTTACAAAGTATCTACCTCCGGAAAGAACCAGCCTTCCAAGAATGAAGAGCCTCGACCTTTCCATAAGCAATTTGTCTGAAGCAACAAGAGGAAAGTCACCGAGATACAACATCATGCGTGTCCAAAATCGCCAACTCCAACTCCAACACCATATGCACGACTGTCGTGATGGTGAAACAACGCCCAAGATATTCTATATCCGGATCGATGGTAACTACATCAATGAGACGCTTTGACATTTGTCTCCCGTAGAAGATTTAGTTGCGTTACCAAAGGAGTATGACTGGGGCCGCTTAGCACCGCCTATCTCAAAGACAGCCTCATGAACCTAGCGTGACAACATCTATCAAGTCCAAAGCTATGGATACTGTGGGGCGAGAGATTGTCTCCCTCTTCTATATTTCATGAAGAAACGTCAAGAAAGCCATCTGCTCCAGTTTATCCTCTAACAATGAGATGAGCTCTACCACTATATGAAGACTGCCAAGTTCGTGCCCGTAGCTATCACGCCTCTCCCTACCAGTCTCTTCTGATCATAGCTGCTACCAGGAACTATTGTTGCTCATCGATTAATACCATCCAGAGCTTCACCATATCAACGACCATTACGTACAAAAAGACCCATCGGGCATACAAGATAGAGCCACATAGACCACGCTTGGGGACTAAGGTTCAGCATGAAATTCCTTTATCGTCAATCAAGAACTTCTTCAACACTCTCTCCAGCATAAGCAGCTTCAACGCTTCATGCTTCATAAGAACCCAGTGGAGTATGACAAATCTTGAAGTCGATAGGAGAAGGCGGATATTCATTTCTTCAAGACGAACCTCACCATAAGTGCCGAAGAAGAAGATGGATCAGCTTCCATATTTTCTCGCACCGGAGAGCGAGACTATCTTGTGAGAGGGATGTTTCTAATGTTTGGAAAAGGCGAGGTGAACAACTCATCAACAATGTTCGGCATATCTTTGAAGTTGTCAACACTTCCGACTTAGCACCAAAAGATTATCTCCAAGACATCTCAACAGAGTTCTTTTCTTCATTCTACAATAAAAGACAGAGTCAAGATTTGTATAAAAACGCGCGAGACGTGTAGTCACACACCTACGAACACACATTCACGTTGGAATACACAAAGGCTGGGATTGGGTCCAAACACCGGTATTGATCAAGTTACAAGTTCGGTATTGATCAAGTCTCAAGTCCGGTATCGCTCAAAGTTTCAAGTCCGGTATTGATCAAATTACAAGTTCGGTATTGATCAAGTCTCAAGTCCGGTATCGCTCAAAGTTTCAAGTCCGGTATTGATCAAATTATAAGTTCGGTATTGATCAAGTCTCAAGTCCGATATTGCTCAAGTTTCAAGTCTGGTATTGATCAAGTGACAAGTCCGGTATTGCTCAAGTTTCAAGTATGGTATTGATCAAGTGACGAGTCCTAGGATTGCTCAAGTTTCAAGTCTGGTATTAATCAAGTGACGAGTCCTGTATTGCTCAAGTTTCAAGTCTCGTATTGATCAAGTGACGAGTCCCAGTATTGCTCAAGTTTCAAGTCTTGGTATTGATCAAGTGACAAGTCCGGTATTGCTCAAGTTTCAAGTCTTTATTGATCAAGTGACAAGTCCGATATTGCTCAAGTTTCAAGTCTGGGTATTGATCAAGTGACAAGTCCCGTATTACTCAAGTTTCAAGTCTAGTATTGATCAAGTGACAAGTCCGGTATTGCTCAAGTTTCAAGTTTGATCAAGTGACAAGTCCGGTATTGCTCAAGTTTCAAGTCTGGTATTGATCAAGTGACGATTCCGATATTGCTCAAGTTTCAAGTCCGGTGTTGGTCAAGGGGAAAATCTGGTGTTGGGGGTGAGGCAACAGGTTTGGTAATTGGTCTAAGCAATCACAGTCGGCCCCAAGCAAAGCAGGCACGCGGCAACTCCCACTTGATAAGTCATATCCACCCCAAATTGGTCGGCAGACCCAGCCCGGCCCCAAGCAAAGCGAGGCACGCGCGGGTCCACGCTCGAGCAAGGCAGCTTAACAAGCCCACGTTTGATCAAGAAGGCGCATGATGAGTCCCACGATCGAGCGGGCAGCGCAAATGGACGTTGAAAGGCACATCGGCCCCACGCTCGAGTGGAATAATCACGAAGAAGGCTCTCGACCGGCGGGCATAGCAAGGTCGATCGGAAGTGCAAGATCGACATCATGCTAGGGGAACGCTCGCCTGAACGTCTCTTGAACGTGACATGCTCCAAAGACAGGACGACTCGTCTCTCCTAGTAACATCTAACTTTGTCTCATAAGTTTTATCTGTATATGTCACCATCTAATGCCTACCCCACAATAGTGTAACCATTATGTGTTAGGCAGGGGACTTAATTTTGATGGTGGATTTTCATTTAAGGCTAAAATTGTAAAAGCCAAAATTATGCGCTAACATCTTGCAAAAAGATAAAGCCATTAACAAGTGATGAATACTTTTCACTTTACTAATTCACCTAGAATGAAGCATGTGGCAACAATCCCAAAGATTCAGAATTAAATACACGAAATTCATCCAGTGTTGGAGCATGTGGCAACAATCCCATATACCCTCGTGAATTTACAACATTATTAACTAATGCATAACCAGCCTTGTATTTCTCGCACTCATTACCAGAAGTGGCATGACGACCGAGCGTTGTTCCCAAGCAGAGCAACACGAACCTCCAAGCATTAATAATGAAGCATGTACGAAATACCCGCATGCTACAACTCTCTGTGTTATACTATCCCGATTGAGCCTACAACTCTCTGCTGCGTGTTATACTAGCCCGATTGAGCATAAAACTCTCGGTGTGTTATACTAGCCCGATTGGGCATACAACTCTCTGTGTTATACTAGCCCGATTGAGCATGTTTGAACTTGGACCGTCCATATCAGTCTTAAACGATCACAACCATCCAACTTCACCAAGATGATTGGATGGCTTATTGAATCCATGACCCCAAGCAGGTATTGGAATATTCACTACCACCCAACGCGCCCCCGCATGGTCGGTCTCCCCAAGAGGGTGGCATAGCTTGCCAAACCGTCCAAGCCAAAGTAATATGTACGAAAACCCTAAAATTAGGGTTTGCGGCACATTACATGTATCGCAAACAGCTTCAACCATCCATCTTCGCAGGCATAGATGGAGGGTATAGATGTAGATTCAAAGGGCCCAGAGCATGTCAAAACAAATACCGTGGCCCGCCTACATACATGACCGATCGGGTCAGACTAACTATAGTTGGTCGCTCCGGTTAAAGGCGCCCAAACAAGGCATGACAAACGGCCGGGTGGAAACCTTTAATTAGGGTTTGAATAATCACGAGCGTACATTTTCTCCTCGCACGAATAAAGGGTCCAAGATTAGACTAAGTAGTCCTAGTGCGTATCAACATGACCACCGTGGGCCCATCTATCTCACGCCCGATCGACCAAGGCATATCATGCCCGTTTCCCTCGATTCACGCGCCCAACTAGGCATGGCCGCACCTCCGATTGAAAACTGTCACACCACTCAACTTTGTCGGACAAATTGAGTGGCTTAGATCACGTTTCTATGGGATATTAAGATATGGACGCGTATACCAGCTCACCCTCGTATACTGCCGAGACTAATTGACCAAGACCGACAAAGCTTGGTCGTCTTGAAACGCGCGCTCCGTGGGCATGATGCGCGGCTTTTGCGGCTACCGGTTTCTGTTGCAAATTGATCTCGACCACTCAACTTCACCTGACAAATTGAGTGGCCCGGATCACACTTTCATGAGAAAATGAGGTATGGGCGCCTACACCGTCATGTCGTCTACACATGCACAATAGGCCTTGCCAAAATTGTATCCCAAGCTTGATTCGACCAAGTCAAGAGTGATGCTTGCACACCTCTTCCAAAACCATAATTTCACCAATCTGGCCGCATATGAGTGTCTCAAAGATCATCTCGTCCGTCCAACTTCACCGCTTGGTTATACAACCCCGGTCAGAGTTAATTGGTCGCTGAGGCGTCATGGTGATCACCACCCGTCATTCTACCACACCATGATGCACTGACCAGATACAATACACATGATACTTCACAAGTATCGACTTCCTAAATAACTTAATTATTTAATCTAACATTACATGCTACTTTCCTGTGGGTTCCACGATCCACACACTCGAGACATCAATCATGTCACAAAATGGGGATACATATTGGGGTATTGGTCTCAGTGGTTTACAAAGTGCAACCTGCAACGCGCCATCACAATAACGTGTCGTGAAGTCATGGACGGTTAGAGATGACAGAGAAGTGGGCAAGACTAGTCGTGTAACACTAACACACAACTCCATTACTCCATCACTCCACTTCCTCCACTTCCCACGAGAGACGTGAATAAGGCTCAAATGACTTGTATGAATAGGGTCTCCTCCCTATATCCAAAACAGAACAAGTCCAGACAACAGAGGCAAGTGTTGGTACAATCGTATTCAATCACTGGAACTGATATAGCTTACATCCTGCAAGCCAGTCCAGCTTTTTGATACAAGTCATACATAGCCATAACCTTCACAATCTCAACACCTTCTTCGCTTCCCTCCCTAAGATCAACCCCATCTCCTTCACTTTGTGACCGAAACAAGTCTAGAAACGGTCATTTCTTGGTTTAGGCCGGATTTGCATGATTGATTTCTCGACCTACAAGCACTCCGTGTAGTGCATCTGTTAAGGTTTAGACTCATTTCTCATCCACACACCCCAAATTACCAAAACCGACAGAAATAGTTTCACCCATAAACACTTGGATTGAAGATAGCTTCATTTTTTTCCAGCAAGAACATCC
>JAJJWW010000240.1:0-64328 GCA_023531295.1 Papaver armeniacum | reverse complement strand
TATAACCACGTTTAACCTATATGGCGTGTCTATTGGATAACCAATGGCTACGCCAAAAAGCAATTTGCGTGTCTAAAGTGAACCAAATAGCCACGCCAAAAAGCAATTTGCGTGTCTATAGTGAATCAAATAGACACGCCAAAAGCAATTTACGTGTCTAAAGTGAACCAAATAGCCACGCCAAAAAGCAATTTGCGTGTCTATAGTGTACCAAATAGTCACGCCAAAAAGCAATTTGCGTGTCTAAAGTGAACCAAATAGCCACGCCAAAAAGCAATTTGCGTGTCTATAATGAACCAAATAGCCACGCCAAAACAATAAATCGTGTGTCTATAGAGTACCATTACTTAAGTTTTTGGGACACTATATAGCAACGCCTATATGAGCTTCGGCGTGTCTATTTCATGCAGAAATAGACACGCAAGGCAAGCGTGGCTATAAGCTACCTAAAACCACGCCGTGTTACCTAAAACCACGCAAGCAGAAGTCACGCCAAGTCCAAACCAAATTGGCGTGTCAAAACCCCTATGGACACGCCAATTTGGCGTGGCAAAAGGGTCTGTTTGTACTAGTGATATGTATTGATAGTTTTGTCATTAAAATTGACAAAGGGGGATATTGTTAGAGCACTGCTCGGCCGAACTCACAAGCGTTGCTATCTCAAGCTTGTTTGTCAAGTTTAGTTGTCAAAACTATAAGTCTTGATTTCTAGTCTACTTATAGCTATGTCTCGGATTAGGATAGAATGTGTAGTTGAGCTTTAGACTTCACGGTGTTCATCGATTGAAGATGGAGAACTACCAAGGGGAGCTTGTAGAACTTCATTAACAAAATGTATGTGGAGACTTAAACTCATCTATCACTCAGAAGTCTATTCTATTATATCTCTTATTGAGACAAAGTCGTATAGCTATATAGACTTCGTTATTATACACATTTGATATTTCAAGCTGAGTTTAACTCACTTAATTATATCTTTCTTGAAATATGTGTTGGAAAGATTTTTGCTTTAACCACGTGCATCATTATTCTTGACGAAAGTTAAAAGATGATCACGTGAAAATCACCTGGTAACATCTTACATGATTTATGTGAGACAGTCATTTGATGTAGACTCGGAAAGTTTCGTATTGATCATTCGATCACTTGAAAATTGCTTATAAGCTAATAGTTTGTGTGATACAACTATTGTCATCTTCTAAGAATGTTTCAATGATTGAAATGAGAGTTAAGAGCTAAAACCCATGTCTGGATACATTACGATTTGTGTACTTAGTGTACAAACTGTTTTGACAAAATTTAGGACCGGAAGTTTGCATACACGTTTGCAAAGTTATTCAAATGTTTAAGTCAGGGTACTTAAGTTTGCATACCCGTTTGAAAACTGATTTAACTATTGAAGTCCGGGAACAAAGTTTGCGTACCCATTCGCAAATGGTTTCAGCTGAGTTCGGTCAGGAGCTAAAGTTTGCGTACCCGTTTGCAAACTTAAGTGGTTCAAGTACTAAAATCGGTTATGTATGATTTCATACTCATGAACAAATACATTTATAAATTAAGGAATGCAATCTTTGCAAACCGTGGCTAAAATTTTCATGAACTGATTCTTTTGAATAAATCAGATTTTGCTTCAATTGTGTCTTGTGTACTTTTATGAGAATATAAACAATTGAAAAACTCTATGAGTAATACAATTAGATTCATTTGATTATCATTCTTGTTTGATTGATCATCATAAGTGATCTAGAAGTGTTAGATGAACAAGGTTAATACAAAAGTGTTTATATGGCTAACTTCGGTTAACTGTTATTGAGCCAACTCACACGTTTAGGTACGGTTACCCATATCTAAATGAAGGTATATTTCATTTGTGTGTAACAAGCCAAGACCATCTAACGGTTGAAAGATATTAGCTTGAATCTAATCAGGTTTTTATCTAACGGTGAATATTGATTGCTTTGTCCCAAAGTTATCAAACCCTTATTTGAAGACTATATAAGGGAGAACTCTAGCAACTGGGAAACCTAATCCACACACCTCTTGTGTGATAGTAGTTGCGACTAGAGTCAATTCTCCTTTAACCTAGGTTTTTTCTAAAACCATTATAGGTTAACGACTTAAAGACTTCATAGGGATTCTGAAGGAAGACCCAACTATTTTCTCTGTAGTTGCGTGTTCTGATCTTACTTTGTTTTATCGTATTGAGTATTATCTTCTCTAAGATTTGCTCGAGATTTATCTCCGATAGGTAAGATATAAAAAGTAATCACAAAGCTCTTTGTCTCATTCTTTGTGATTCCACAATAACTTGTTCTACTACCATATAGTTAAGTTATTGTGAGGTGATTGATATTACTAGGCTGTTCTTCGGGAATATAAGACCGGTATATCAATTGGTTCGTATTCACCTTAATTTATCAAAAGACAGAACAAAAACTCGTAGGTATTTATGTGGGAGACAGATTTATCTATTCAATAAACTTTTCTGTGTGAGACAGATTTGTTTATCAAGTCTTCGACTTTGGGTCGTAGCAACTCTTAGCTGTGAGTGAGATCAGCTAAGGGAATCAAGTGTGTAGAGTCTTGTTGGGATTCAGAGGCGTAAGTAACGCGACTGTACCTTGATCCATGTGAGATTGGTTGGGGCTCAACTCCATTCCTGTCCGAAGTTAACTTGTAGTAGACTAGAGTCTGTAGCGGCTTAATACAGTGTGGTGTTTAAATCTGGACTAGGTCCCGGGGTTTTTCTGCATTTTTCCGGTTTCCCCGTTAACAAAACTTCTGGTGTCTTTGTTATTTCTTTTCCGCATTATATTTGTTTATATAATTGAAATATGACAGGTTGTGCGTAGTTCAATCAATTAGATAATCCAACCTTTGGTTGTTGATATAAATTGATTGACACTTGAACATTGGTCTTTGGTAACGTTCAAGTTGTTTCTCATATTAATCAGGCTCGCGGATTTCTATCTATTTGATTTGCTGATACATTGAGAAACAAAGATATAACTGATAGACGTATTTATGTGTCTATTTTAATCTCAATTTTCTATTTTGTTGGTACCCATTTGTCTATGGCCTTTTATGTCTTTGTAGGTGTTTTTGGAGAAATAAACATTTTAGGAAAATTCGGCTCGAAAAGTTGTTAAAGGCATCTCGGAGGACATTTGCTAAACGGACCCCTGCTTTGGATAAGGGGCACCTCAATTACTAAGGGGCACCTCAACTGATAAGGGACACCCTCTTCACTATTTACAGCCGACTGCTAAAGACACCCCAGCTGACTGGATAAGGGGCGACCTTCTTCACCATTTTCAAAACTGGATTTTGGCGGGAATTTTGTGCAGTGACTGGCAGCAATTAGGGTTTGAGAATTGGACGAGTTTTAAGGAGATTCAATCACTGAAACTCTTTGGGATTACTCTATTGAGCAAGACAGGAATGGTAAGGGTGTTGGAATCAACCAGAATTGGCTGGATAATTCGATTTAAAATATCAGGGAAAGATGGGTTTTTCTCGGTTTTTTTGGTTTGAAACAGAGAATGATTTGAGAGAGATTATTTCGGTGATTTGGATCAGAATGATCCTGTTACGACAAAACAGGATGGGCATATGGGTTAGAACCGAATAACAAGGTCTGAATCATTGCTTTTGATAAAACAGAGCAACACGAGTAACCCGAGTTTTGTGTGAATGATACGATGGTTTGCGTGTGCCTGCTACGTGTTTAACCACTCCTGAGATGTTTACTGAGTGTTTTTGGAGTGTTTCAACATGATAAAACTGCATGAGGAGCTAAATCTGGGAAGAAAATATTCCCGAGAATATATTATTTCACTACTGAATAATGGAGGATTTGTTGGAGTTATGGAGGAGTATTCTCAGTGATTTGAAGCTATATAAGTTGTGGAGGAATAGTATTTGAGGCATCGAGAGTGGGGAGAGGCTACGAGAGAGAACAAGAAGTCTGCAGAGAATTTCTCTCTTCTTCTGCAGAGAAGGAGAATCTGAAGAACAATAAACCGATAAGAACTGCCGTTCTTGACAGTCTCATATTCATACCATAAACGATAGTTCTTTTGCGACACCATATAACAATAGTTCTTTGCAACAGTTGTAACGGTGAGTAGTAACGACCATTTAGCGTTGCCAACTTCTGGATTATATTATTTTCCTCCCTTTTCTTCTTTGTAAACACCATTTGAGCTATAAAAATATATATTTGAGCGTGTTTTTCACTATGTGGAGCTGAACCTTTCTCTGGGACGACGGAGGAAACCAAAATTCATCATGTGGTAAATTCATTTA
Source organism: Papaver armeniacum (assembly GCA_023531295.1). Classification (NCBI taxonomy): domain Eukaryota; kingdom Viridiplantae; phylum Streptophyta; class Magnoliopsida; order Ranunculales; family Papaveraceae; genus Papaver; species Papaver armeniacum. The sequence continues at coordinate 60,020 of JAJJWW010000240.1, read as the reverse complement.
ATTCTTTATATGACTATTTGCATTGAATTAAAATTAGAAAAATATTTTCTTAATTAATTGTCATTTCATTTGATGGTTTATGCTTAGGATTAATTCTTTTGGTATGCCATGCTTAATATTTACAATTAATATTTTAAGAATCTACATTAGGCAAAGAAATAGAGTCAAAAATTTTATTGAATGAGCTATAATGGTTTAGAATAAATAGGTGAATTGCATGAATTTGAATATTTGGTGGAATCCTAGTCCTAGAACCTCTCGAAACATTGTTATTATTTTGTATATATTTGCTAGTTTTATAATTTACATCTAAAAATCAATCTCATCAAGTTCGAGTGAACGACAACTCTATTTACCACTATATAAAATTTGATCAATTTTTGGCGCCGCCGACGCGGACTTGTTTATAGATTTGTTTTTAGGTTTTTTTTTTTTTTTAATTCTTATTTATTCTTATTTTTGTTCTTTTTTACACGTTTTGGTATTTCTGTTTGATTTCAGATTTGGAGTGGAGCGAAAGAAAAAGAGAAAGTGCTAAAAAGAAAAGCAAAGCCAAAATTGGAAAGAAAAGAGGGATCCGAACGGAGTGAAGAAGAAAATTTTGTATATAGTGTTATTATAAAATTCAATTCAAAATTTTACAATAATACTAAAAGCAACACTCTCAATCAAGCTCTTTCAGAAAATTAGTTGGCACACGAGAAAATCAGGTTGTTTGTTATTATTAATTTTTTTTTTTAGAAACTGTAATTAGGTAATTATTTTTGTAATTTTTATTTTTATTTTTGGACTTTTTAATTTTTGGACTTTATTTTTGGACATTATTATTTCTAAAACCCCAAGGAAGGGTTCGTTTAAATAAAACTGCTGTAGGGAAGGACGACGGTTACGATACCGTCTCGGCCCCTCGGGTTCGTACACTGACATCGGAGTCGGTGGCTCGAGTCGACTTCAACGGTTCATCCCCCGTCTGGAACGGGGGGTAAGTTTTTCTGAATACCCGCGAATCCCCTGTCAGTGGGTTTATTTTGTGTTGAGAATGTCGAACTGGTATTACAATAGCCAATACAACGAATATACGACTGATTTTCAAAATGGACATTACTTTGACCATAGCGTGAATAGTGGTTGGGAACGCCAATCTTTTGAAGGTTATGGCACATACCATGGTGAGCCCAATTACTATCCACATGCCCACCGGTCATACGAGCAAAATTCCTATAATTCCTGTTCTCTAGATGAGGCGTGTAAGATACTTGAGTCAACGCGTAAGTTACTTGAGTCGACACATAAGTTAGCGGACACAAATGACTTAGTTATGGACGAAAGAACTATAACGGTGAGTGAAACTTCTTTATAAGATAACCTCAGGAAGTTAGCTGAGTCAACATGTAAGTTAACAGAGTCAACACGTGAGTTTGCTGAGTCGACACGTAGGTTAGAGTTAGAGACGGAAGAAAGAATTGCTCGAATTACTTTGAATTGCCAATACATTGCTTTAAAAATGACCCTTGAAAATGAGGAAAATTTCTATTTACATAATCAAGATGACGAGGTTAGAATTGAAAGCAATAATTTAGATAAGGTTCGACCATCTTCATATTACTATCATGATGATGATAGTGTTGATGAAGAATATGAAATAAGTAGGCATAGTGATCAGGAATTTGTTACTCCAATTGAGCTTTACAATGATAATATTATTTCTAGTTCAATTCCAAATAATTTTAATAATTATTCACCTATTCAAAAGGACGAGGATTTGACTAGAGATACCACCGTTTTAGACGATGTAGTATTCCCTTATGATTACGAAGCCGATGATAGTTTAAACGAGCGGGTTTATCCTGAGAATATTGTTTTCGAGTCTAGCGATTTAGAAACATTAGTCTTAGATAAAGAAGATGAACTCGTAGAGATTTTAAATATGAGTGAGGATGCATCACCTGAGTATAACCTAGAAGAAGCAATTGACCATTTTCAGGATTCCGATGATCTAGAAATTAGGGAAATTGTAGCTAGTCTATCTAGAGACATCCAAAACTCTAAGTTTGGGGGTGATTATCATTCTCCTTGTGCCTTACCTTTAGCTCTTACAGAGATCCCTCACTTGGGACTTGACATATGTGCCTCAACCATTTTAAAAGATTCTCTTCATACACGTTTTCCTGAACCTAGTGATGTCCATAAGGAAGTTCAGTTATTAGAAACCCATCCTCTGGTTGATGTGGTTTACCTAAGCTGTGATACCCAGATTGATTTTGTTTTCCCACCAAAAAAATTTTCTTCCAATTGTGGGAATGTTTAAATTCCAAATGTGTCAATTATTAAGTTCTGAGACTAAACCTAATTATTTTAGGAAAATAGAATTGACACGTTTGCTTAAGAATGACCACCACTCTCATTATGGTCAACTTTGTGAGTCAAATATGATTGACTTAGAGGATCCTCAATTATTCAGGTTATTATTGTGTGCTTCTAAATTTTTCCAGACCTTAAAACCTGATCTTTCAGATCTTATTTATGATGAAATGCTGCCCAAAGAAATTTATTTAGACCCTTTCATAGAGCCTGAACCTGAACCACAGCTATATGTAGTTGTCTTAAACAAGAAACTATACAAGGTTATGCTTTATTTGTTCATTTTCTTGGCATGTTGCAGATTCCTTTTATTTGTGGTAGCTTTATTTGGTTTTGATGACCCACAGAAATTCCGGCTATTACTTTATGATTTTATAAGGTGACTAATCCTTTCTTAGTCTGGTTGAAGACGTTAAATTTAGCACTTCTTGGGAGGTAACCCATGCTCATGCAACATGGTAATATCTTTCCTTAACTCTTTTTGCTTCAAATGGTAACAGTTTCTCCTTGTTCATGCTTTTAATTTTATCTTTAGAACATTGAGGACAATGTTAGATTTAAGTTTGGGGGTATGGGAAAAACTTTTAGTTGCATTATTAAACTCCAGAGCTTAGAAATTTATGCTTATTAAGGATGGCACTAACCAATCTAAGTGGATTGAAGCATTTTGGTTGTAGGAGTTGAGGAACCAATCTGATTAGATGGAAACATCTAAAGAGTCTATTCATAAAAGCACAGAGCTCAGGTGTTAGAATTAAAGAAAAAACATGGTAGTTTCGCCATATCTCGTTGAATCCTTTTCACCTTCTGTTTTTATTTTTCTTTTCTTATAAGTGATTTGGTAGGGCACACGATTCAAGTTATTACCATTGCTAGGGTGAAATAGAGTGATTGAGATACCCAAAAAAAGAAAAAAAAAGAATTGAGACCAGACCATCAGACGAACCGGAATAAATTCAATAAAGTCGACCACTGGTGCCCTTGTATATGCCAGTTGTGTTTACCTAGAGTTAGGATTATCACCCGCTGGTTCCCTTGTATTTGCCAGCTGTGTTGATATTAGTCAGACCGGTATCTCAGTCCATTAGGATAGGTTCATCCTAGTAGTGGCCTTCGGACAGATATGGGAAACACCGTTCACCTTAGTCAACATCAAAACCATCTACGTTTTTTCTACATCCATCTTCTTAATCTTTCCATGTGATTGGTTGACTCTGGTTATGATGTCCAGAAACTATCTGAGTAGAGCTCTGTCACTTGTATATGAATTTTAGTATGCTTGAGTGCAAACTCGTGTACAGTAATTGGAATTTCGCATCAGGGTACTTCCTCCTATAGTCAATGATTGTATGCCAACCAAGGAGATTCTTTAGTGCCTTCCAAAGCTCAGCGTAGATAGCTAAGATCTGGAGTAAAGGTTTTGTGGGTACACCTCTGGTAAATCCTCCCGAGACTATAACTCGGCTTTGTTGATTAGATTTGCTCGGGACTAGCAAATAATAAGTTTGGGGGTATTTGATAGACGCATTTATGTGTCTATTTTAATCTCAATTTTCTATTTTGTTGGTACCCATTTGTGTATTTACTATGGCTTTTTATGTCTTTGTAGGTGTTTTTGGAGAAATGAACATTTTAGGAAAATTCGGCTCGAAAAGTTGTTAAAGGCATCTCGGAGGACATTTGCTAAACGGACCCCTGCTTTGGATAAGGGGCACCTCAATTACTAAGGGGCACCTCAACTGATAAGGGACACCCTCTTCACTATTTACAGCCGACTGCTAAAGACACCCCAGCTGACTGGATAAGGGGCGACATTCTTCACCATTTTCAAACCGGATTTTGGCGGGAATTTTGTGCGGTGATCGGCAAAGAATTAGGGTTTGAGAATTGGACGAGTTTTAAGGAGATTCAATCACTGAAACTCTTTGGGATTACTCTATTGAGCAAGACAGGAATGGTAAGGGTGTTGGAATCAACCAGAATTGGCTGGATAATTCGATTTAAAATATCAGGGAAAGATGGGTTTTTCTCGGTTTTTTTAGTTTGAAACAGAGAATGATTTGATAGAGATTATTTCGGTGATTTGGATCAGAATGATCCTGTTACGACAAAACAGGATGGGCATATGGGTTAGAACCGAATAACAAGGGCTGAATCATTGCTTTTGATAAAACAGAGCAACACGAGTAACCCGAGTTCTGTGTGAGTGATACGATGGTTTGCGTGTGCCTGCTGCATGTTTAACCACTCCTGGGATGTTTACTGAGTGTTTTTGGAGTGTTTCAACATGATAAAACTGCGTGAGGATCTAAATATGGAAATAAAATATTCCCGAGAATATATTTTTTCACTACCGAATAATGGAGGATTTGTTGGAGTTATGGAGGAGTATTCTCAGTGATTTGAATCTATATAAGTTGTGGAGGAATAGTATTTGAGGCATCGAGAGTGGGGAGAGGCTATAGAGAAGAACAAGAAGCCGCCGAGCAGATTTCTCTACTGCTGCAGAGAAAGAGAAGCTGAAGAACAATAAACCGATAAGAACTGTCGTTCTTGACAGTCTCATATTCATACCATAAACGATAGTTCTTTTGCGACACCATATAACAATAGTTCTTCGCAACAGTTGTAATAGTGAGTTGTAATGACCATTTAGCGTTGCAAACTTCTGGATTATATTATTTTCCTCCCTTTTCTTCTTTGTAAACACCATTTGAGCTATAAAAAAATATTTTGAGCTTGTTTTTCACCATGTGGAGTTGAACCTTTCTCTGGGACGACGGAGGAAACCAAAATTCATCATGTGGTAAATTCATTTAATTCTTTATATGACTATTTGCATTGAATTAAAATTAGAAAAATATTTTCTTAATTAATTGTCATTTCATTTGATGGTTTATGCTTAGGATTAATTCTTTTGATATGCCATGCTTAAGATTTATAATTAATATTTTAAGAATCTACATTAGGCAAAGAAATAGAGTCAAAATTCTTATTGAATGAGCTATAATGGTTTAGAATAAATAGGTGAATTGCATGAATTTGAATATTTGGTGGAATCCTAGTCCTAGAACCTCTCGAAACATTGTTATTATTTTGTATATATTTGCTAGTTTTATAATTTAAATCTAAAAATCAATCTCATCAAGTTCGAGTGAACGACAACTCTATTTACCACTATATAAAATCTGATCAATAACTCTTGGATATATTTTCTTTGATTGAGTCTAACTGTCTAGTTGATTCTCTTGGATTTATATTGGAGTTAGTCCATACATATTGCCTAAAAGAAATATTAGGTGTGGTTGTTCTACCCCCGCTTTTTCAGTTGTGTAATTGAGATGTTATTTAGTTAACAAACAAGAGTAAAAGTAAATAATAAGGGGATTGGTTTATTAATTAACTAAAATAATAATAATTAAACGAAAAAGTTGATTAAGAAATCCTTCGCCGACCAAACGTTAAATCGCACAGTACCTTTCGTAAGAATCATAGATCACCAACCGTAAAAAAATATAGCTCAGTGTTATCCCCAAAACTCCTTTCATTATTTTATATGGGAGCTTTCGACAACCAGATTCAATTTTCTAGAACCACCAAGTAGTGGCTCACTCAAGGCGTAACCTAATCGAACGCGTTAGGATTTGTGAATAGGTTGATCCCAGTAGTTAAACTCTTATCTCAAGGTCCACTTGTCGGTGTTGTCAACACTCGCGATTGCTCCACATCATTCCTCTGCAAGGTCTCACGATTTCTAGTTGTGTAGATCGTTGTTTTACTATTTCACTTATCACACAACTTCTACTCGCATTAGAATGATTAATAGATTAGTTCAACTGCACACTTGAATAATTTATAAATCAATCATGAACCCTAAATATAGTGAAAACAAACAATAAGATGATAAAACTTCAAATAAACTTGTGTAACTAATAAAGCTTCATTATTGGAACATTGAGTTCATCCTTAATCAACAGAAGTTAGCTACTCATTTTACAAAGAAGAAAAGGATGGAAAAGAATAGTGTTTTCCCCTAAAGGGATAAACCCTAGGTTTGTAAAATATAAAATGATAACTAGATGGTGGGATGACGTTGTACGAAATGGTTTCGCGAAAAAATGACTCTTTTCTTACGTGAACTGGTTTCACACTTTCCTCTTAAACTACAACTTAAAAGATAACTTTAAACCGCGATTTTCATCCAAACTTGATTTGGATAACCACTAAACTAGCCTAACAACACAATCAATATGTACTTTATAAACTATCAACATTTCACATCCTTTTTATTTGAATCCGTATAATAGAAAACTATTCATGTGCGTGATAGCATTGTTGGGTTTTCCAAATTGATTGGCGCAGCTCCCGGGATCAAAGACTCTAGATCGTCTATTGCCGAATTCCTCATGTTCCCACAAATCACCAGTCGACATGTGCCCACTATTTTAACTACCACAATTTAGATTTTATGTGACTAATTTAAACGATTTTTCATGGAGAAAAAAAAAGGAAAATTTTAATTCTTTCCTTGATCGTCTATTTTATCTCTTGTACGTCTGCAACATTTTATTGCAGGAAAAACTTCGCAATCAATTGTGACCTAGGATTATTTCGGACTTAATCGTATATTTAGTCCATTTTAATTTATAAGTGATGAAAGTTACAAAAAAAAGTATGTAGAATAATATAATTTAAATGCGAACGACCCAATTAGTAAAGTTAACTATAATTAATTGCTTGTAGCAGTCAATCACAAATAAATTTTGAATATCTTGTTGTTGTATTGTCTCGACTTTGTCCATAGATAATCACACTTGGTATCGAACTTGTAGGTTGAAACGATAAAAACGTGGTGTATTTGGGTACCCTTGTCATTTCAATAATGTTATGTTTTATTTTCAGCTATATGATTGTTGTGGATCATGACCTTTTCAATTGCATATCGCGCTTTATTTTTTGGTTATATGGGAAATCTGGAGCTTATGGATTTATATATGGTTTATAAAGTCCAAACTGTGATTTAGATATTGTTCGGAAAAGAAAAAAAACATTGTGGATGTTAGTAAAAACTTTTGACCCCATGACTGAGATGTCCTAACCTTGAATCTTAAACTCATTGTAACCTTGAATTTTCATTAAAAAAAAAAAAGGAAAAAAAAAAACTTGGACAATGTACACCGTAAAAACCTGCTCTACACAAGTGGAGATACTATTTAGAAGCTTATAAAACAAGACTTAATTGGGGCCCAAGAAATAACTAGGGGCCTCGCCCATTTTATTTGCACCCCAAACTTTTCAGGGGTGTATTAAAATTTTGTGAAAATGCTATTTTACCCTTCACTAAAAATAAATCTTAAAAACCTATTAACCCTTAATCCTAAGTCCCAATTCATTTCTAGTTCTAAACAAAAAAATCACTCCCTCCCCTCTCACCCTCTCGACTCTTCTCCTCCATTAACGACTCCAAGAAAAAAAAAAGTTTTTACCCGAAAAATTTCAGTTACAGTAAAAGGGTCGTCAATTCGACAAGCCTAAACCTTAACGATTTTTCATATGCGTGTAGAGACCATAAAAAATCGTTAGGGTATATGATGATCAAGATAACGACCATATTTCTGGTTTTCATTTTTTTTTACCCTAGATTAGAGTCGTTAACCTAATATAAAAACCTATGACGATCCTCTATGAACGACCCATTTTTAAACGTCAACGACCCTAGGTGAAAAACAAACAGCCTCTCTGTCCCGAAAATTTCCAGAGTCGTCTTGGTATAAACACACAAAATAACGACTCTTTCTGACCCAAGCTAAGAGTCGTCAGGGTATATCATATTACCCTGACGATTTTTCATAACCTGGAAAAATTGCAGGTTTGAGTCATCATTTTTGGTGTCAATACATTGATGACTTTATAGAGTCGTTGGGGTATACATCCCTCGACATTGACGACTCTTTCTATGTGTTGTGACATATATCCAATCCATGGGAGAATTTAAGATATTCTTACCATCAACACAATCATCTTTGTTGCTTGAACCTTCCCCAACATCATTTCCCCTACTTGAATTACTCATTTCTAAAAACCCCAAGTTTTCCTCTAAAACCTCCTATTTTCCTTCTTAACTCAAAAAAAAAAAAAAAAAAAAAAAAAAAAATCAAATTTTGATTCTAAAATCTGATCTTAATCTAACATAATCTAACCACACTAATTAATAATTAAGTTTTACTAATCATTCAGGGGCAGCTTATGTTGGAAATCTTAGGCAATGGATGCTATAAGCGCAAGCAACGCTTGATCGAGGCGTGATACAATCACTGTCTTTAAGAATAGATTTCGCCCCTCAAGGGGCAACACGGTTTAACGGCGTCTATTCTCCAGGATTAAACGATCTCAATCCGGTAAGAGTGCACTCTCTTACACTGGATTCTTGTGAACAATAAGAAGTTAGTTTTATTATAAACATAATGTTTATGCACTGTAAGCATAGACACAAGTCAATACAGTAATACTTGTACAAACATTAGAGTGAGAATTAGATTGACAGAAAGAATTCTCTTTTGGTAGATCAATTGCTCTACCTATATATAGATACTAAAAAGACGCCTAACCAAAAGTCGCAATGCTTTGAACAAATGTGTTTCAAGGGATGCAATCCAGTAAACATCTTCATAGAATTCAATCAATCAACACAACAGTTCACCAAAGGATATGTCCCTTACTCTTCTCTCTGGACCAATCCATCCAAACACCTGTTGGTGTCATAACTACCTTTAAAGTAGTTATCAACCATAACTATCTAGCTATAATGTATTTTGAAATACATCACCATAATACCAACAGTTTAGCCATTTAAAAATATTTTGGTTAAGGGTGACTCAAATTAGGTTTTAATGACCTATTTTGTCCTGTAGTGGGAGGCCCCCAATTGTTTCTTGGGGCCAAATTAAGCGACGTTATAAAATTAGCAGAGAGAGTAAATAATGGATGAGCGAAAAAAGAAGAAAAGAAAATACGAGAGGCATGTGAATGTGAAATAACCAGCTCACGGTGCAGCTACTAATGCCTTTCGTGGAGGATACGCTCCTCTAATCATTTCATCATCACGTCACATGTTATGCAGCCAGACATGTGGTGTATGTTTATTCGTTGTCTTAATACAAGATTGTTCGGCACGTGCATACGCACGTGTTTGGATCAATGGTAGCATTAGGTCTCTCTAGAGTTTATAGTCCATTCACTCATCTCTACGGCTTCAAAAATAAAAAAATCTCATACTTCTCCGTTTACTCTACCTTTCTCTCTCTCAAAACTGATTATGCCTCTTCACCGTCACCGCCATGAAATCTCCCCACCATCACCACTAAGAAACAAAAACAAACACAGATCAAGTGATAGAAAAGTTTTTATTACTGTGATTTCACTAATTAATTCTTCAAGGGGCTATATATACTTGCGGAGATTTCCTAAAATTTGTATATGATCTTTTCATAAATTTACAAAATTGTTTTAACACTTTTTTTTTTTTTTTGGAATCAGTATGTTCTATTTTGATTCCCATCAAAGTTTTCTATGCGATCTCATAATAGTGAAATAAACTAACGTCATTATCATCTCCATCAAATTATAATTAATTACTAATATGCCCTTCGGTTTCTTTTTTTTGCAAAGCATAAATGTTAGGTTGGCTAAGGGGCAAAAAAATAATTCGACCTAAAAATTTGGATATTACCACATTTACCATGTCATATTACCATTATGCCCTCAGATTATATTTACATTTTTATTTTTATGTGAATATAAGGACAAAATAGGAAATCACTTTTTACAGCTTCACCCCGCAGTAAGGGGGGTTTGTTTTATAGAATATAGAATAGAATAGATTTGCCTCCTTCTTGTTATCAGGTCTAATCATATATGGCCACGTCCTAGTTAACACAACTTGGTCCCCCACGATTTGTTCTCGTCTGTGAGGTTGATATATTGATTTTATATGTGTGTGCGCTTATTAAACTTCCTTTTTTTCTTTGATTTCTAATGTGACTCATGCATTGACGTGGTAGGACAAGTTTGAGTTTTTTTTGCATTAAAAAATGCACGGACCGTAAGCAAGTTCAAGGTTCCATCTCCCCATCATGAAGGATTGTGATGGCTGTTGAGAACTAGGATTGTTAAAAAATGCATTCTAATATTGCTGTGTTGAAGCCACAGAAGCCGGTTATCGAATTCAAGATCTTTCATTTCACGGTCCAAAAACTTGTGAAAAAATTGAAACCATTTCAGGAAACAATTGGCTAGCAGACAATTTAGACCAATTGCAGCACAACCCACCCACCCCAACCAGCTTCCTATGGACGCTTCCATGTCCATCAAAAGTACATTTTTTCTTGTGGAAAGCACTAAATGAGGGATTACCAACCCTCCAACTCCTCAATCACATCCACCTCACCAACTCGAATCTTTGCCCCCAATGCAATTCCGATCCTGAAACTGCAACGCATATTCTTCTACATTGTCCGATCGCTTGGAACCTACTACTTCCTCGGATGTCCACACCACAGAGCACCCACCAAGGGATACCTACATCAATAAACCCCCATACATCTATATCCCTACTTATTCAAGCTAAAACCCGTGATGAAACCACCACCACATTCTGCTTTCTTTTCTGGTCCCTTTGGCTAGCTAGAAACGACGTCGTATACAACCAAAAGCAAACGAACCCAACAAACATACTTCAAATGGCTACCCGTCTACAATAAGAATATACATGGGCTCAACACTACCTCCCACTGGTGCTACCTGGAACGCAAGTGTCTACAAATATTATGCATCAGGTCCCCAATTCAACCACAATATTAGTAGGATGGAGCAAACCCCACCTGGACTGGATCAAAATCAACACAGATGGAGCAACTAGAGTACATTCGGGACTGGCAGGAGCGGGCATTATTTGTAGAAACGAAGATGCTATCACAATCTTAGCAATTGCACAACCATTAGGGATAACCACAGCCCTCACTGCCGAAACTTGGGCCATGCTTATAGCATCAAGAACGGCTACAGATCGAGAATGGCCGAAGGTGCAATTCGAAACGGATTCGGAAAATCTCCTAAGGTTTCTAACCTCGACAACGGAACCACCTTGGTACTTGATTAATATGATAGCTGAAATCAAGCTCAGATTGGCCCAAATTCCTCATTGCACCATAAAACATATTTATAGGGAAGGAAATCAAGCGGCAGACGGTCTAGCAAACAAAGCAGCAGACGACAGCACAATTGGAAATCTATCTACAACAATCTGGGACCACAAAACACCATCATGTATTGGTCATATTGTAATGGCTGACTCTATGGGTACAATGTACCCCGTGTTATTTCTTCCTAATTTAATAAAATTTCATGCTTCAAAAAAAAAAAAAAAAAAGTAGATTGTAAGTGTATTTACAGAATAAAAAATGAAAAAAAGTCCAGTAATATAATGCCAGCGGTAGCGACATATCCAGTAAAGACATTCATTCGCAGTGCCACATGACATTGATTTGATATTGTAAGCTCCGCATTAATGAGCAATGCACATTTGAGAGCTGGTTTAATTTATCATATCCATCTGTATGACAGTTGTGGACTATGCATGGAAATGACATTACACCAATCCTTGTGATTTTACAGCTCCGTGCTAGTTGGTAGCAGCAAATGATAATTACTCCCTCGGTCCCAATTAGATGACCTAGTTAGATTTAAATTTTGTCCCAAAATAGATGACCTATATCATCAAACAATGTAATACTTTTAAAATTACCTTTAAATTGATTATTATTATATTAGTATAAGAAATATGTATAATTTGATAGCGATGTTTATATTCGTTACGCGTAGGTGTTTAAAATGTTTTTCAATGGTATAAAGTTTACGAATATGCGTTGCATAGTTCGAGAGATAAATCATTTTCAAATTTTACTGGTAATTATACATAAGGGTATAATTATATAAAATACTAAAAAATTCTCATCTTCCTCCCTGCCTTAAGAATTGTGCAAACTACAACTATGTCATCTAATTTGGGACGGAGGAGTATATCATTTTTTTCCTTATAAATCATCTGGAGTTGCTGCCATTCATATACAACTAGGTTAATCTTAATAAGTTTTCGAGAGAAAATTCTGTATTTTGACATGTTCAACACAAACTGCCTGCCAAAGATAAAAACAAGTATATCAGCTATAAAAGGTGATCGGCAACCGAGATGCAATAGTTGTGCATCCGATAATTTTTTTTGAAACAAAGAAAGGCTAACTTCATCATCTCTTACGACGCATACAAATTCATTTGGAATGCTATTCGAAAAATCAAAAGAAGCTCTATCAGTTCTAGCTTTGTTAACTATTTATGAGTTGCGTTGTTGCCTGACCTTTTAACATGAGTTACAGTACTTAAAACTAAACCTGAAAGAAGGCGCTTTATTTCTATTACAATAGCTTGATTCATCCAATGAACATAAGGGGTTGCACCTTTGATAAGTTATATTCAAACGGTCGGATTCATAAGATAGCTTCCTTAAACGCCAAATATTTTGTTAGCTCTGCATCTAATCCACCATAGAAGTGCCTGCCTCTGATGCCATAACAGGTAGATGTATGATATTTGAAGAATCATGCCAATGCCAAAAACTTTATGTATTTAATTAAAAGAAGCATCAATATTAATCTTGAATTAATTAGCTTGTGGAGGGGTACATTTATCCAGAAAATAAGAAGCAATATAAGTATTCTGAACATGATTGTCGTTGCAACATCGATTAACCAAATAGTTGATATTTTTTATGGCCATCATATTTTTGGGATTTTTATTCTGGAACATCTTAGTTCATTCTTCCAACTATACCATATGATTATCATCATGCTAATCATCCATAGATTCCATGAGTGTTCATTCATGTTTGTCATGTCTGTAAACCAACTTTTAATCCAGGATATTACTGTGATGTGTTGGGTCTGAATATTATAGACATTAACATTCATGGATAACCAAATGGATTTACAGTCACAACTGATAATATGATTCTCAAGAGTTTCTTGTTCAGTATTGCAGTGTGGACAAAGAGTATTTATTTCTTTTTTGTAGTAGCCAAGCTTAACTTTAGTTGGAATAATCCCTTTGAGGCATTTCCAAATAAAAAGTTTAACTCTATGTGGTGTATTGATTTTCCAGAGCTTTTTCCACATTTGTTTAGGAATTGACTGTCGATGTTGATGCCTTTTATGAGAATTAGGTGTTAAAACTTTGTAGGCTGACTTAACTGAAAAAATTCCAGCCTTGTTTGGCTCCCATATAATTGTACCTTGTCCATGGAGCATTCGATATGATCAAATGGATTCGATCATATCCATAGTTAATGTGCGCCAAAAATTTTCATTCATGTCTAACCCGATATCCCAGTGTATGGGCGGATTGGATGCAAATACATCAAATAGATATTTTTCTACTAATATTCAAGTTTCATCAAAAACTTTTATTGAAAAAAGAAAAATAAAAGAAAGAAAATGTATATATAAAAGTATTTGGGCAAATTCAACTTCCACCGACGCTTTAATTTTTTTTGCTTATCCACTTTTAGTGGGATTTATTTTATGTGTAACTCAATCAGCTGTATTCATGGTGAGGAACAGATGGGTGAATATGTATTTGGTATCACCCGTCTCCAATTCGTTTTATTGGCGAATTCGAGATTTTCACTCACATCCAATGCATTATTCGTTGGATTTAACACCCGGGTCGGTAGATTAGCGGATTAATACAGGTGGATTGAAAGTTTAAGAAGATAAATAAAAATAGGTCTAAATGTTTAACAAGAGTAGCGTAACTTAGTTTTAAAATTAAGATAACTGAAAGGGACCCTAACTGAAATTTAAGTAATTACAACTTGAAAAGAGTAACATCAAATACTTGAGGACTTCAAACAACAAAGAGTAAAATATTCAGCAATACTAGGATTAAGAAAATAGTTTGGAAATTTCCTGTATCGGCCACCATTTGGCTAATCTGGAAAGAAAGGAATTCAAGAGTCTTTAATCAAAAGACTCAATAGATGAACATTATTGCAAGTAATATCAAGTCTTTGATCTTTGAATGGTGCAAGGTTTATCATCCTGATTTAGCTGTTTCTTTTGGAAGTTGGTTGCTTAGCTAGGATGCTCTACTTATTTGGGATCCTCATTGAATTTTTTCCTCTTTTTTTCTTTCCTTTGTATGTATATTGTTTTTCTTCTGTGGAGTACTTGATATCGAGATTTATGTATCTTTGATACATCTCTTTCTTTTGTATATACATTTTCTTTTAATACAATACTCCAGTTCAATAAAAAATAAAATAAAATTCCGCGATATGAAGGCCTGCGATCATCGAAAATTAATATTTCCGGAATATCTTTGAGGACTTCCAATGCATCTGCCTCAAATGATTTTTTTGCTAAACTAAATCTTGATTCCCGTGAGATGATTTTTTCAAATTTTTTTCTGGATCTTACTTTGGAATTATCAAAAGAGAAGAAATGTAAGTTTCCTACACACTACAAAATAAATGGTGATTTAACGCCGGAAAATTAAAAAATCAACAAGAGAACAAAGGAGGGAACCGTTGAATAAGGGTATTGGGGAACAAAGTTCTCTTCAGAAAAAATTCTAAGCCCTCTTCAATAGGAAATTATATATATTACCTTCAAATTTTCACTAATAACCTTCATACATATGTACAATACTACTATTATCCTTAAGATAGGGTGTCCAACAGGTGGGTGATGTTCCATCCGCGCCCAATATGTGAGGGTTTCGAAGATCCACCTAATTCTAATCCGTCAAGAAGCGGGTCGGGCATCTACCCTCCAAAAATCGGATTTCATCGGTAAAATACGTGGATATGGATGTTTTGCTCACCCATAACTGTATTTCATTTATTTGAGTAAAAAAACTATCCAATAGATGCATCATGTATCAGAGGCTGCGGAATTAGTATTATTGTGTTCTTCAAAAAATCCTAAATTATATTTAATGATAAAACCCAAATCGGGATCAGTTACTTGGACTTAACGGTTAAACCATCTTACAAACATCAAGGCTAATTAAAAAGTTACAATAGAGATTCCTCAACTGAGTTCTAACTGTGCATGAATCAGTTAAAAGATAAAGTTACTAGGTTAAATGGTCATTTTTGGTTTAAAAACAAAGAAACCTATTACCGATCTACATTCAACATAAGTGTTAGGATCACTGAGAGACCCAATAACTTCTCAGGTTTTAGATCAAGAAAACAAAAATAAAGGTAAGATAAGTGATCAACAAGGTCTGAATCGGTCTGAATTATCGAAGATTAGTTTAAATCGGCATCAGAAACTCGGTCTTGAAACTGATTATTTTTGTTGTTGTATATGTTGTTAGAGAAGGAGAGGGCGTTGAAGATGATCTTGTTGCTGAAGAAATCACCAAACCCCCTTCCAAACTTAAAAGCATATTAATCATTGGAAATACAAAGTTAAAAAGAAATGTTAAAAAGTAATCGATATTTTGATATAATTAATCTGCTCGGACCAGCTTCCATATAACAAATCCAAGCAGAAAAAAGCTTCATACGAACAGGGTTTCCAGTTTTTTTTTCTTTTTCTTTTCGGAGACAAATATTCAGGTTAACGTGCTAATCAAGAGATTTTTCTTAGCCTCAATACAAAGGGCATATATATCCGATGTGGAAACATGGAGGAGCTTATACTAGACAATAAAACCTTGAAATGTGAGTCTGAACGCTAACTAAATATGTTTGATTGAACTTGAATTACAATTTGATTTGTATTACAGTTTCTAAGATGAAATATGAGAAAATTCCACGACGAGATTCAAAAGATATTACTAATGATTGTAGTATTGTTAAACACTTTCCGGAGAAGTTGTTTCCTTGAAAATCTCTTTCTTTATGGGGGTTGTGTTTCATAAGCAATGCCCCATCGTTGATATGCTGAGATGCAGAGGTATCTGTAATAAAGACTATTCTATTCTACACTATTAGGTACTTTAAGATATCTCAGACTCCTATATCAATTGTCAGAAGCAACACTTCATTGTTTTTAGAACCAGGCTAATTTGGGTGGAAAAATAATCCAAAAATTACTCATTTATACTTTTGTTGGGCTATTTGGAAGGAAAGAAACATCAGATAATTTGGTGCGACGAATAAAGACATGTTAGGAATTTAATTTTCTTTCAAAGTTTGAGCAAAATCTTTACAGCTTCCTAGATCAAGGTGTGTTTAAAAATATATTCACGATCACTTCTTACTTAAGTGGGGCAAGGTTCTTATCATATAATGCTTATGGGATGGTTTCAAGTTCCTCCAGTGAATGTCGATCAAAAAAAGAAAAAAGAAAAGTTTCTCTAATGAATAAAATCCCACCCTTTATCAAACAAGCAAGTAGAAAAAGAAGAAGAAAAAAAATATCTTTGTAGTTTGTAATCTTGTATTAAATCTCTAGTACTTGATAATATAAAATAAAGCAATCAAGAACAACTCTTCTCCTCTCTCTCTCACTCCTTCTTCTCCAACAAAACCATCAAGAGAAACCCTTCTCTGTTCAGATCTAGTCCATTTTCGGACAAGATCTGAGCACATCTCTTCATTCTTCCTTGTTTTCTAGGTTAGCTAGTAGTTTAGTGTAGTTTTTATTATGTTTCCTACTTATCTACACCATTATGGTGGTTTTATCTATTATTTTGAGGATTATCTTCGCTTTCATGGCGATTCTTGGTTATTGGGTTGGGTTTTAAGATCAATAGTGATGCTCTCCATGCTCTCCAACGAAGAAATCTTCATCTTGGTTGTCTCCGGCGATGGAATCTTCATCATCAACTTATCCGACGACGGAATCTCCATAGCTGGTCTTTTTGACGACGGAAGCTTCATCACTAGTTACAAGAGATTTGAGCAAATCACTCCTACTTCGGGAGCACATCTTTCTACAGAAGAAAAACTAACTAAATGGTTGGAAGTAAATTCCGAGAAAACCATTCTTCTTCCGATTTAATCGGATCTTATTCATACTTGTATTTGTCTTACTCCGGTGATCCTTCTTTTTCTCTTGTCGGATTTCTCGGTATTGTACTTGTACGATATGTTCTGGTTACCTTGTATTCTCTTATTTTCGATCTTAAACTCATCGTAACCTCGAATTTTCATTAATGAAAAGGTTCCTTGTTTATCAAAAAAATAAAATAAAATAAAATTTATATAAAATAAAGCTTCTCTTTATCAAAAATATATAAAAATAATTCATCGCTTGTAAGTTGTAACCATTTGCTAGAGCTAGACAACATACTCACCGGACACTGGCTCATATATGCGAAAAGGAAATAGAATCGCAAATGGAACGAGCTCATGAATTGACTACAAACTTGGGAAGTGTTTAGGTTTCCCCCTAAACTATGCAAGTATGCAACAATCTCTTGGACCAAGGTGATTAGATTAGGTAAACGATGTTTCTTATTCTAGGGTTGATGACCTTTTTCTTTCCTCCTCTCTCCTTTCTCCCACTCTAGTACATGGCGATTTCCGGTGAGAAGAAACTTTTTCCGGCGTTAGTTTTTCTGCTCAGATCTACTTTTTTTGGAGTAGATCTGAGCAGTATTAGAGTTTAGGTTTAGATTTAGGGTTCTATTCACTGTTTTCTTAGGATTAGAAGTTAGGGTTTGCAATTTTCTTTTGATTTTCTGTTTTCCAGTGAGATCTTCTTCCTGCCTTCCGGCAGTTTGACTGCACCTTCATGGTGTTTCTATCTACGTTTTTCAAAACGTTCTTCTCTAGCTTTAATAGCTATTCTACATTGGTTACTTTGTGGTTTAAGTTCTCCAACATCAAGCTCCGGTCACCGGAATATGAAACTCTCTGGTCAAGAATGAAGCTAAAAAACTCCCGTGTTAATGGAGTATCGATTTCTAAAGAAGACATCTTATCAAATGGTCAGATTATTTCTAGAAGACCATCCTCTACCGATTTAATCGGTTCTTCCATACTTGTAACTTGTCGATTTCCGGTGTTTCTTCTCTTCCTCTGGTCGAAACACTCGGCCTTGTACATTTTACAGTATGTTTACCTTGTTCTTCAATGGTGTATTGATGTTCTTAACCACCCTGTAATCATGGTTTGCTATTAATGAAAGAATCTTTTATCAAAATATAAAAATAAAAATAAAATCTAGGGTTGATAAATATCTAGACCAGCAAGACCTAGACCCTGATCCCACGGGACCTTCCACATTGTCACTCCCCAAAATATGCATGATACTAATAATAATTTTGTTGACAAATATAGCAAAGGCAATAAAGAGGATGGGTTGGAATAAGTGGATTGCACTTGCAATAAAAAGGAGAGCGGGTAGCATCACACAGTCCTTCCTTCCTCCCACGAGAGTACAATAGCCAACTTTTAATTAAAACCAAATGACATTCCATACGCACACACAACTTAAATTGATGAAGCTCTTGGCAGTTAGCATTCCGAATGACATTCCGCGTGGGCGCGCGAGACAGTCCTGGAACCCTTCAGTCAGCATAGCACCAGCATAGCACCGCTGTTGGAAAAATAGGGACCTAAGTAGGCTTCACAGGGTTGTCCTGGCAACATCCACGTCTTTTTATAAGGAGGTCGATGAAAGACAACTTTGTATCTTGTCAATTGGACAATGAATACTGATATCTTTTCAGGTTTCGGTTTGTCCACTCTTATCTGTAATTGGGATGTTGTGATTCACACACCCATGTAATTTTTATTTCAGATCTCTGTTCTGGTAATTGTTACTTTTATAAAATTTACCCTTTATTTTGTAAAAAGAGAAAAAAACAACACTGTAAGCAGAAGCTGTAAGTTTATTGGAGAGGACACCACAATCCATATAAAATAAATTGGAAAACCTTCAGTCTTATACAAAATTCTGGTACCTCTAGTAAACCATTACCCGGTTAGCAACCATGAAATAAAAGCTCAACCAAGTTATAACAAAAAAAATTCAAAGTCATTATGTGCCTTCAACACGAGATGCAGAAATCGTTGAAACATAGTTTGTTTCAAAAATATCTTGCAACTACCAAAGTGTCAGCCGCCTGTGTGCAGTGGCCAACGAGCCGCCTGTCCGCAGCAAAAATCCTTAATGCATAACATTGGTACCAAAACCCGGAAAGTTGCACGCAAAAGCAATACTTATTCACTTTTTCGCATCACATCTTTTGTTGGCACGTGCAGCGTGCTTTCTTATGTCATTCGATTACTTCACCTCTCCTTCTTCTCCCCATTCTCTTCTTTATTCCCTTTCCCAATTCAATCCCAAATAGAAAAAAATCAACCAATAAACATTTCCATTAATAATACAAAACCTACTATTAGAAAAAGAAACGAAGACAATAAAAGAGAGAGATATTTACACAGACATTACCACACACACACACAACCCATAATTTTAAAAAACAAAAAAACATTACAGAACAAAAAAATCACAGAAGAGAGAGAGACAGAAACACCACCACCACCACCCCCCTCCACCACCGCCACCGCCACTAACACAAACACAGAAAAAACCAATAGAGAAATCAATACACAGAGAGCTTATGTAAATTTGTGATGAGTTATATGATTTTGTGTTAAAAAAAGAGGATGCATCCAGCATATAATAGAATATCAAGTAGTGGCCATAACTCACCATCACCACCACAATCACCATTAAGAGGTTCACCAAGATTAAGACATACAAGAAGCAAAGGTGGCGGAAGTAGTGGTAAATTTTTACCACCACCGAAAACATTTGCACAGAGAATCGCATGGATCCTATTGTCTGTTCTTCTACGTCGCCAAGGAGTTTTTCTGTTTGCTCCTCTTATTTATATTTCTGGGATGCTTCTGTATATGGGTACCGTTTCGTTAGATGTTGTTGTTCCTGATATCAACTCTCGTCCTCCTCCTGGTTCTGTCTATCGTTCTCCTCAGCTTTATAACAAATTACGGCCTGAAATGGATGCTGATAATTTCTCTTCCGATGCGGTTAGTATTTATCTTGTATTTCTAGATCTGAAAATTTTATCACAATGCATGTTTTTTTTGGATTGGGATGATCAAACTTACCACAAAAGGGGAACAATACAAAAACCTAATTTTCTTAATTTTTTAGGTTAATTATATTGTAATGTCGAAATGCTTATTATTTAGGGTGGAGTTTGGGTGGAATTTCTTTCCTGAGAACTAATTGTGCTTCAATTCAGCTTTTTTGGATTCATAGGATCTACTTGTTGTATAACATGGTGCAATTGCCTGTAAATGAATAAGTCTTTTACTAGAGAAACTATATCAGCATACCCTTTGCTAGTGGTCTTAATATAGGAATTTGGTTTATCTACTCTACCAATTACTACGATTTGTTGGAGTTCATTTTTTTGCATAAATGGTTTGCTGAACTCACTAACAAAATTACGCCTCAATGTGGTTGATTAGAGAACTGGTTACATAAGAAGCAATGGGATAAACTTAAAAGCTTCAGGTATTCTGTATCTATATAAAACCATACCTTTCTTTAATAATTGGATATCAGATGGGAAAGAGAAGAAGGTGTTGGGATTTGTTAAGGTTGTGATGGGGCGGTCAGTTTACCAAATGCATGGGGTTGTTTTAAGTTTAAATTTGGTTTAGTGTGAGATTCTCTTTAAGAGTAGAATAACATGGGGTGTATAGTTGCATATAGTTGGGATTGGAGCCCATAACCGAGTTATGCAATGTCGTGATGCATCAGCTTACGGCACTGCAGGGTGGAGGTTGTTTTTATTTATTGACCACATTCGGGATCTGTAATTGATTTTTTTTTTTGTCCACTGTGAATCTTTTCAATATACTCAATTCTGTTCTTTACACTTGCTGCATTTTTGCTGCCTTCAAAAACTGATCCTTAAGCATTTAGTGACCGCAGCCTTGACTTTTTGTTCCTCTTCGAATATAGTTTGTTTCTTCATCTCTTTCTAAAAGCAAGCTAATGATTCTTTGTAGTTAGCAACAGTATGGAGACACCCTTATAAAGGTGGTGAGTGGAGGCCGTGTATAAACAAGTCTGAAGAAGGTATGGACTAAGTATGCTACATAAGCTTTGAATTTCTTCTTGTGATTATCTTAGCTTGGATGGATGGGTTTCCCCTCCCAGAATACTTTATTTAGATTGTCATGACTGTTGTAAAGCTATTTGGGGTTCCATAGATATCGGTTTAGGGTTGAACTACTTTTCTCGCATAATTTTGGTGCTAATATAATACTGGAGGCATTTTATTGTATTTACGGATTTTGTTGCTGTAAAGCATGCGATGTAAGCAGTAAGACTTCTTCTGCTCAAGTACAGGTTTTCGACGTTCTTTTTTTTTTGTCTGATGGTTTTGATTTTTCCGATGGTTTTGATTTTAAAAGAAAAATGTATGGTATGGCTCATAGTACGTCCCTCAACTGCGTCTTAGAACACTGCTATCACACTAGTGTTGTGTACTTCTTTATGACTTTGTTCTATTGTACTTAGTATCGCACATTTAGTTCTGTCAACCACATAATATTAAAGGTGTATGGGTTACCGGGTAAAATATTTATCTCTGGAACACCAATTGCTTTTTTCCTCCCTGCTTTTCTGATTTGCTTTTCTACTAGTCTTAGTGCTGTCACATTATGATCATCTGTTAATGACAACATTAACATGGGGTTATCTTTTCTATAGGTCTGCCTGAATCAAATGGTTACATTTATGTCGAGGCAAATGGTGGCTTAAATCAGCAAAGGACATCGGTTTGTTCTTATTTCTCAAATCACTCTGCAGTTGTTTCGTTTAAGCCTTCATGTATAGTCTGCGTATGAATCTTGTCAAACAAATTGTGGCTTATTTGTGATGCGATTACTGTCTCTGAGCTGCAGATAGGCAATGCAGTTGCCGTTGCGGGCTATCTGAATGCAACACTTGTAATACCCAACTTCCATTACCATAGCATTTGGAGAGATCCTAGGTTCGTATCTGAACCTGAACATGTTTAAGTAGTTTAATCTTTATTATTTTGCTTACATATAAACCTTGTTTTACCTATTTGGCTTATCAGTAAAAATAATGTCTCTACAGCAAATTCAGTGATATCTATGACGAGGAGTACTTTATTCAGACCTTGAAAGGTGATGTAAGGGTGGTTAATAAGTTACCAGGATATATCATGGAAAGGTTTGACCACAACATGAGTAATGTTTACAACTTCAAAGTAAAGGCTTGGTCTTCCATCAAGTATTACAGGGAGTCGGTTCTTCCTAGGCTACTTGAAGAACAGTGAGTTGAATTTCCTTCTTTGTTATATATTTCATGAATTGCTCTTATCTGAATACTAAATGTCACGTTATCCCCTTTCGCATCTGCTTCTCTAAATGGACAATTCAGGTTTATAAGAATATCTCCTTTTGCAAATCGGTTGTCATTCGATGCTCCTCCAGCTGTTCAGAGGCTTAGATGCTTGGCAAATTATGAATCATTGAGGTTTGCAAATCCGATTGCAACTTTGGCAGAAAGTTTGGTCGAAAGAATGAAAGAACGCAGTGCTCACAATAATGGAAAATATATCGCAGTTCATCTCCGTTTTGAAGAGGTTAGATTTGCAAACTAGATGAGCGACTTTCAATTTTGATAATGATTGTACTTCTGAGAGTATCTTCGGAATTTGATAGTAACCGTTCATCTTCTTTGGTAACATACAGGATATGGTTGCCTTCTCTTGTTGCATATTTGATGGAGGGGAGCAAGAGATAAGCGACATGGATGCAGCCAGGGAGAGAGGTTGGAGAGGAAAATTTACTAAACCTGGTCGTGTAATCCGTCCTGGATCAATCAGGATTAATGGGAAATGTCCACTTACCCCCTTGGAGGTATGCCCCTTTCTGTTGTACAGTCTCTTTCCATCTATTTCAATTGTAATCAAATGTTTCTAAATCCATTTACATAAGTGTATATATAATACCAACACAATAAATATCCTGTAAATATCATGGTTTCGACAGAATCTGAATTCCCAAGGTGATTCTCAGAACATTATAATTGTTAAAACATGTTTAGACCTAGTGATTGGGAGCTGTTTCTAAGTTTTAGTCCACACTACCCTGCTAAAAGAAATAAACTTGTTACTTTTCTGTATAATCAAAGATTTTTATATTGTTTGTTATTCCCATCTTAGGAACCGCACATGTTCACATTCTTTATTTACTACATGATCTCAGGTTGGCTTGATGCTTAGGGGCATGGGTTTTGATAATAGCACATCCATCTTTTTAGCATCTGGAAAGATTTACAATGCTGAGAAAACCATGGCACCACTTCTCGAAATGTTTCCTCTATTACAAACAAAAGATATGCTTGCATCAGCTGAAGAACTCGCCCCCTTCAAGGTTAGGCTTCCTACTTGCATCCCTGGTGTCAAACAATAACGAAAATAAAGATCTTTGTCAATGTCCTCGTTTTAACCTTGTTCCTGTTTTTAGAATTTTTCTTCGAGGATGGCTGCTATCGACTACACTGTTTGTCTTCATAGTGAGGTGTTTGTGACAACTCAAGGTGGGAATTTCCCTCATTTTCTAATGGGGCATAGGAGGTACTTGTTTGGTGGACACTCGAAGACAATTAGGCCAGACAAGAGAAAATTGGCGTTGTTGTTTGATAATCCAAATATTGGGTAAGTATCCAACATGTAGGCATACTCATGATTCATTATTTGCTTATGTGGGATGCCAGTTGTGCAATCTGGGTTCTACTTGATTCATATATTTGGTTGTAGTTTTTTCTCTTCACATCTTCTCCTATAGTCATCTTACTAGTATTTGGAGGCCACTACTCTTTCTTCAAAACGAGAAAGAGAAAAGAATAAGTTCACGTGGGTCCTCCCAGACAGAATTATGCATGAGGTTTCAGTTGTATTTATTAAATGAAGAAATTGATCTCACACGTCAAAGCAGTAGTGTAGGAATGGACAGAGAAGACTCTTTTTGGTGATCATGAACTGAGTTTGTTGATCTCCCAAAAAACTTCACTCATCTTTGTTATAGTCTCCCCCATACATTCATATAGAAGCAGAAGCTTTAATGCTTGCATTCCTGTTCCATCGTTTGTGACTTTGGCTCCTGTTAAATTTCTAATTTCACTACTTTAAAGGTCCAAGGAACATTATGAGTAATTTGTTATAAATTTAGGGCCGCTCAATATCATATTACATTTATGTGTATGTCCTCTCCTGTAGTCCGACACTCTTATTGTTCTAGATTATCAAGTATTTACATAGGCCTAATTTTGACTATCAGAGAACTCAATTGTTTTTGACAGATGGAAGACCTTCAAACGCCAGATGCTGAACATGAGATCTCACAGTGATTCAAAAGGAATTGAGCTCAAGAGACCAAATGACTCCATATATACATTCCCCTGTCCAGACTGTATGTGTCGTGTGAACAAAACAGAAGAAGCTAAACCGCAATCGCCTCCATGATTTTTCTTGGGAAAAAATGATAGAATATGATTGATTTGCCTCGATTTTCCTGTATCTTGGCGTGAGCCATGTCATTGTTGACCCCCACAATATTGCATTGTTGTAATTCTTTCATTTTTTTTCACGTATGGTGGGATACACTCTGCGAATTTTGGATCTTCGAGGAATTTGTTGAGAGACAATCATCCTCGATGGAAGGCAGAGTACATCACCCCCATTGTGTATAGTGCTGTTGGATGTGAAAATAGAAGAACAGAAGAGAAGAGACATCAGCTGCTGGCAGGAGAAAGAGAGCTACTTGGGACTTCATCAAGTGAAGAAAAATCGAGTCTGCTACGATAACTGGTGCTGTATCTAACAATTGCTGCTGACATGTGAATTGCAATTTTGTGCGCTATTCATTTTTTACAGGCTTGTATATTTAGTCTCTGCTTTTGACAGTATCATATGTGAAGACTGTAAAGATAGGGATGAACTGAACTTGTGTACATGTAATCTCACTCACAATCAGATTATTTTTTGTTAGTCAAATGTGATTCATTTTTCTACAGTGCCATCATTTTTCTGGTAGTTCCCTGTATTGCTGATTAATCAAGTTTTTCTTTCTTGTTCTGAATCTTAAACACCTAATATCCCTGTAATGCCGTGTACCGTTCATTTCTGTTTATTCTCCAGTCAGTTTCTACTGTGTTTTTACTAACTTTCAAATTCCACATAACTGCCAAGTCTACCTGAATGACTTCTTTTTTGTACGTATGGCTATTGCAATTTTGAGAAAAAGAAAAAGCAATGGAGTTTCATTGAGGAAGTTGGCAACAATATATTTGCAGCCTAGGATTTTATTAGGTGATATGAATATACATCTTATTACTTCTAATTCTTCTTCTTCTTCAAGTGATGGATGGGTAAATTCTGTTCTTCAATTTGCTGGTTTAGAAGACATTGGTTTTATTGGTAAGGAACATACTTGGACACGCAACTATTTGGGGACAGGTAAAAGAAGATCTAGGATTGATATGGCTTTGGGTAATGCAAAATGGAATACTAACTTTGCTGATCCTAAATTAGTTCATCTTGTTCAAGTTGGTAGTGATCATTGTCCAATCATGTTGGTCACGGATTATAACCAGCCAAAGTTATGGAAACCTTTGAAGTTCTTTCTTACTTGGTTACATGATAAATCTTGTGCTGTAGAGATTGCCAATGCTTGGGAGAAGGAAGTTGGGTCTGTTAGGTTTGAACTTCTCAAGAAATTACAATTCACAAGAATTGCTCTCTAAAGATGGAATAAAACTCATTTTGGTGATATCCATCAAAAAGTTGATATGCTTCAAAAAAATCAATTCTGAAATTCAACAATTGCCTCGTTCAGCAGTTAATACTTCTAAGGCCTTTGAAATTAATGAAGCGCTCAAAAAACGGCATCAGATACAACATGACTTTCACAAGCAAAAATCAAGAGATAACTTCTTGAAAGACATGGATAACAATATCAAGTACTTTCATACTTTAACTAAGAGGAAAAGAGCTAGGAACAACATAAATTCTTTAAAAGATTCACAAGGCAACTGGTTACAGTCTAGAGAAGAATTATCTAATATATTAACAAACCACTTTAAAGAGATAAGTACTTCTTCTTCACCGGATATTCAAGAACAATATTACAATTTGCTTCCAACTTTAATCACTGAAGAGGAAATAGACTTCTGTTAGTTCCCCCATCAGATGATGGAATATTAAATACTTTAAAAAAGTATGGAAAATTGGTCAGCCCAAGGTCCAGAAGGTTTTCAAGCATTTTTTTTACAAACTCAATGGAATACAGTTGGTTCAGAAGTTTGTGAGATGGTTAGGAAATTTTTCTCTTTAGGCTTTATCCTTCAATCTCTGAACAAGACATATATTTCTCTAATTCCTAAAACTAAAAAACCAACTACTCCTTCTGAATTCAGGCCATTTGGATTATGTAATATTTCTTATAAGCTAATTTCTAAAATTATGGTTAGAAGAATGAAACCTCTGATTTCTAAAATAGTTTCTCCTTACCAGACTGCTTATGTCTCTGGAAGACTTATCAATGATAATACTATCATTGCTCATGATTTAATACACTCCATGAGAAAGACAGA
Organism: Papaver armeniacum; assembly: GCA_023531295.1. Classification (NCBI taxonomy): domain Eukaryota; kingdom Viridiplantae; phylum Streptophyta; class Magnoliopsida; order Ranunculales; family Papaveraceae; genus Papaver; species Papaver armeniacum. The sequence goes on along the minus strand of JAJJWW010000240.1, from coordinate 32,973 downwards.
AGGAGAAAGTGGTTGGTTGGCTCTCAAAGTGGACATGAGTAAAGCCTTTGACAGGATGGAATGGAGTTTTATACTCAAAGTTCTTGAAGGTTTTGGTTTCTCTAAAGAATGGATTCATCTAGTTCAACAGTGCATCAGTACCACTTCTTTATCAGTTTTTCTTAATGGTTCTCCATCTGATGATTTCAAGCCAACAAGGGGCATTAGGCAAGGAGATCCATTATCTCCTTACCTATTTATTCTTGCCATGGAACGGTTCTCAAAAACTCTCACTGCTGCTCACCATTCAAAAAAAAAAAAAAATCAAAGGAATTAAGGCTGCTAGAAGAGCTCCTCATATTAATCATCTCTTATTTGCAGATGATTGTCTTATATTTACCCAAGCAAATTTAACCAGTGTGAATAATCTCAAGCAAATTTTGCATGATTTTATTTCTCAATCTGGTCAAGTCATTAATTTTGACAAATCCTCCATTTTGTTTAGCAATAATATGGATCCAGATGTTTGTAATACTCTCAAAACATCCTTGGTATGAAGTATATGGACAAGAAGGAGAAATATTTAGGTCCACCACTTCTTATAGGTAAATCTAAAGTTAATTCTTTTGAAGAAGTCAACATTGCATTTGAAAGAAGATTATCAAGTTGGCAGGGAATTAATGTTTGTCAGGCTGGAAGAACAACTATGGTCAAAGTTGCTCTTAACTCAGTTCCAATGTACCAGATGAGCACATTCAAAATGCTAAAAAAGCTGATTAAAAATCTGGATACCCAACAAAGAAAATTCTGGTGGGGCACAAAGATAATAAATGTACTAAGTTCATTTCCTGGCAAAACCTTTGTATTCCTAAAGATTTGGGTGGATTGGCTTTTAGGGATCTTGAAATGTTGAATCATACTCTCTTGACTAAACTGGCTTGGAGAATTTGTACTCAGACTGAACATCTGGTATCTCAAGTTCTAAAAGCAAAATACTTCGAAAGTGAAGAGTTTAAAGAAAATCAATACTTCATGGGTCTGGAGAGGAATTGAAGTTGGTCTTCATATACTTCAAGAAAATTACTGCATGGAAGTTAACAATGGAAAAATAACAAGAATTTGGTTAGATAACTGGACTATTTGTATAGATATTAAACCAGTTCCCAGATATCCTTCACATATGTCCTATAACTTGGTTAGTGAGTTAATATTACCTGATTCAACTGCTTGGAATATCCCTTTACTTAACTATATTTTCTTCAGAAGTTGTTGATGGAATTAAGTTCATAATTATTTCTCCTCATGAAGAAGATGTAGTTAAATGGAAGCCTACAAGAGATGGTAACTTCACAGTCAAGGGTGCTTATTATAAGTTGGTTGAAAATAGAGTTAATAACGAAGCTGTTCTAAAAAGACTTGGAAATATCTATGGAGTATGAATCTTCCTCACATAATAAAGTTGTTCATCTGGAAATGTTTAAAAGGCATTGTACCAACAAAACTAAGGCTAGATCAGTACAACAGAAATATAGATCTTGAATGCTCCATTTGTAATAATGAGGAAGAATCTCTTTTTCATCTTCTTATTACTTGTCCACATTCAAGAGAAGTTTGGAGGTTAGTAATCTTTTTTTTTTTTTTGGATCGGTAAAGAATTTGGTGCTGGAGGTTAGTGAATTGATATTGATCAGGTTAAGAACAACCGTGCTTCAGTTCAAGAATGGATTCTCTCTTGGTTCAACAACATCGATAATACTGGAGTTGAAGATATGATCAAATGGAGGAACACTCTTATGGTTGGTTGCTGGGTTATTTGGAAGGAATGATGTGAATGTACCTTTAAGGACAAAACTCTAAACCCTACTTCAACTGCTTCTAGAATTAATCATCGCCTGCATAATTTTTATCTGTATATGCATCTTATTGTTATAGATTTTAATCCTAATACTGTGATGCATCAAAATAATTTTAAGTATACAATATTTGTATATGCCTCTTTTAGTCATCTAACTTATGAATCTGGCACCGATATGGTGCTTTATTCTGATGCAGGATGTTGTGAAGGAATCAGGGGCACCTATGCAACTGGAGTAATGGATGCAGAAGTTAGTGACAGTATGGCTATACTAGAAGCTCTGAAATGGATGGAAAGCTTGAAGTTGGACAATTTTCACTTGATATCTGATGCTGAAGTCATAGTTAATTCTATAACCACTGATAATGTGCAAGTCCGGTGGGGAAATAAAAAGATCCTACAAGAGATCAAAACTAGTTTATCTGTTTTCAGTTCTTGGAAATTATCTCATGTTAAAAGAGATGGTAATCATGTAGCATGCATACGTCATCTCTAGGAAGATTAGGGTTGATAAACTTATTTTAGAAGAGTATAAGGATTAATCTCCATGGTTAAACTCTGTATTATCAAGGCACATCGTGCCTGAACCTCATTGAGCTTAATAAATCTTTCTTCATATAAAAAAAAAAAAAATCTACATAACTGAAGTGTAAATACTATTTCTTCTTGGGGGATTGTGAACACAACTGGAAATTTCTTCCCTAGCTTGTAATAATTGGTCATTTGTGGAGGTCAATGACGATCCAATTGTGTCTCTGTTTAAGATAGGTTGGCTAGGTTTACTAGACATAAAGAAACAACTTGTTTAATGTATGGTAATGGAGTTGAATCTCTTTATCATTTGTTTGTGGATTTTGTAGTGGCTAGAAGAATATGGAATTGAGTAAGTTCTCAAATACATGCTAAAATTGTTAATCATAATTTCCATAATTGGTCATGCAATGTTTTCAGCTTACAAGCTTCTAATATACAGTACAGTCATACATTTGAAGTTATTGGTTGCACAATTCGGCATATTTAGTAATCTAAATGCTGAAAGTGTTTGATAATGTACATGTTAATGAATCAACAGTTATTGGGAAGATTAATTCTGAATTAAGTGACTGGAGAGCATCAATTGATGTTATTGCAGTCACTAGCAGTTCAGAAAATATTGTCCCACCAAAATGGAAGTGCTCTGAGCATTTAATGGACAAGATAAAATTTAATGCATCATATATTGAAATACTTGGATTCTGGAAATAATGCAGGAGAATGCAATAAAATGCGAGGGAAGTCATCCAAAGCACTAGATCTAGAACAAGCAGAGGCCATGGCACTTCTGGAAGCAGTAATGTAGGCAAAGGAAATGGGAATCAGAAGAATCCCCTTGTAAGGAGATTGTGTGAATGTAATAAATGCTCTGAATGACAATCATTTGTTAGTCAGATGGACAACCTTAAGTTTAATTTTGGATGTTTTGTTTATTTTAGAAGATTTTGAATTCTGCTTTTGCTTTTATGTTCATAGAGATGCAAACCATGTTGTAGACTCGATTACAAAACATGCAAGATCTGAATTAAGTAGTTTTGATTGGTCAGACAGTTGTCCAGATTGGGTTTTAACTTTAATCCATCAATATAAATCTCTTTTATAATTTTAGACTTTTCAATAATATCTCCTTTCCTATTAAAAAATGAATGTCGATCCAATGGTATGCATGTGTGTTGTACCACCTCAGTCATTTTTTTTTTGTATTTTTAAGCTGAAAACCAGCCAAAAGTAGAGCCCAACAGAACGGGGATAGACTCCCCCCTAAGGTCAACACTTAATACATTACATATTTTTTAGGGTGGAATAGTTAACCAATCCCCAGTCAAAACATTTTTGGCAGCATCCTTGACAAAAATATTAGTTACACGATTAGCTTCTTTGTACCTGTGAGTAATTACAAAAGAACAAAATAAAGATTGTTGCTCTCGGATGTCGTTAATCAGCCATTATAAATGCCAAGGTGGGTTAGAAATCCTGTACACCATTGAACAATGCGTTGAGAATCTCATTCGACTTCAGTGTTCTGAATTCCCAATTGCCTAGCCAAAATAAGGCCCTTTCATACAACACAAACTTTAGCGACATTGTTGGTGGTGCAATGAAGATGATGAGTAAATCCATCCACAGATCATCCAGTATCATCTCTAAGAACTATGCCCATACCTGCATGTTTGTAATTCATTAACAGATTCGTTAATGTTAAGCTTTATATGGTTAGGCTTTGGGAGTTTCCAGTGAACAAGAATATTCTTCTTGGTAACACTCAAAGAATGTGTATTCTCATGCATAAGAGTTTGATATTTAAGAGTATTCTTGATGGCGGAACTAATATTGGAATGTTTAAAAACAAATTGATTGCGTACAAGCTAAACATGCCATAACAGATAACTAAGAAACGTACTCCAGTTCATGCCATCACCAGCTTTTCTAAGGGAACCAATCTCTTTAATCTAAGATGGTCCAAAGAATTTAAGAGGAATAAAAATTCCCCACTTGAGATAAAGTTCCTGCAACATAAGAGAGAACTTGAGACAATTAAAAGACATGCGGAAGTTATACTCAATACCTGAGTGGCATAACAAACAAACATGTGAATCTATAAGTTTGCGACGATAGAGAACATCCCCGAACATAAGCTTGTTAAGGAAAACCTGGCAAACAAAACATCTGATTTTTTTTATTATTTGGAGGGACTGGAAGATGCCAAATGAAATACCAGTCCTTGTTATAATCATCATTATTCAAGAGATTGGTAAGAAAATGGTAGGCACTTTTAACAGTTGAAAAGACGAGGGTACCCAAATACACCACAATCTCTTAGATATCAACCTATAAGTCATATACCAAGTGTGATCGTCTATGGACAAAGTCGAGACAACACAAAAACTATGGTATAAACTTTGTGTGATCGTCTATGGATATGAAATCGAGACAATACAACAACAAAGTGTTCACTTGATAATAGGTACGATATTAAACCGAAACATTATAGGATCAATATCAAGTGACCAGGGATTAACGTACAAGTATATTTACTTTAAATTATAATAACCAAATTATAATTACGGAATAATAAAGTAAATGACACAACAAGATTTTGTTAACGAGGAAACCGCAAACGCAGAAAAACCCCGGGACCTAGTCCAGTTTTGAATACTCTCATAATTAAGACGCTATACAAAATCTAATGCCAACTTCGTATAGTTGAGACCAAGTAAACTACCCATAACTACTTAGTTTCCTCAGTATCCATGCGCCTTCGACTTCGAGAGTCACGCACATGAATCATGCAGAACTCCTTGTTCGTATTCCAAACAACAAAGGAATGAATCTGTTTGGTAACCACTCTATTCAATCTTTAGTGAAAGATATGTTTGAGTTGTCGACAAAGGATCTTACATTGAAACTAATAAACTCCTTTGTCTGGTTAGATCTATCTAAAACTTGATTACCAAAATAACAAATTTCCATATTCGCAATCAATCAATATAAAACTCAAAGAGTAACTATAAAGTGATGCCGATCTTACATAACTAGACAATCAAGTCTATCAAAGATAAACACGATTCTAGTTGGATCCCGTCCGATCAAGATGTGTGTACAAAATTCACAAGATACAAAAACTAATAAGAAAATCTTCAATTTCCTTCACAATAACCTGCACAACACAAACTTGAATCCTCTTGTGACTAATCACACACAAAACGAAGTCTATTAACAATGGATTATCATAAGATGTTTTTAGATCCTCAAATGGTTCAAAAGATCATGTTGATACTTTGATCTAGTTTGAGTGACCCTTATGTCAGAAGAGAAGGCTCTCAAGAATAATCAAAGTAGGTGCAATCAAAGTTTCAACAACCGTTAGTCAATCAAATCAATAATTGAAAACTAAAATAACAATGCAATTATCTAGTTTCCCACCATCGGTAGTCGTAGAGCTTCTTGATCCCACATAAGTCTTTAAACGAGCAGTCATAAGAGATTTTGCCTAATTAGGATTCCTCTCCTGATAGACGGCTCCACCAGAAACAACACGAATGAAGTTTGCCCGGATCTTAGGATAGTTTGCAAGAAATGCAAACTTAAGTATTTATAGACAAAGGTTGTTTGGACAACAAGAAAATTCCAAAACCGAAAATATTTTCAAGATATTCATAAAAGTACCCAATTTCGGTTTTCCTATTTCCAGTTAAATGCCAAACCATATTTCCAAAATCTGACTAAGAAAGTCTCTATTATTAGTTTAGCACATTAACTAATAAACCATTTTAAGAGGATATGCTTTAATTGGTGGTAATTAAAACATATATTATGAAATTCATATTTGAATGATTTTCAATATTTCGATCCGGGATCACCTTGAGCATCAAGGAATATCTTTGAAATAATTATAAGAGTTATGTAAATGTTCAAATTAAATGTCAACATCTAGAAGTTTCTCTTAGCAAACCCTAATTCCTGATTCACACAAAATCATGAAGAAAACGTGTGAACTTTGGAAACTCGGCTTTGCTCTTGGGACCGATTATACCATGACTCACACTGTAAGTTGTGATTGGTTATACCATGCTCCCCAAGATAGGTTGTAACCAGTTACACCATGCTCCCCAATGTAGCTTGTGATCGGTTACACCTTACTTCCCAAAGTAGCTTGTAATCGGTTGCACCTTGCTTCCCAATTCATCTTGTGACCGATTACACCTTGCTTCCCAATGTAGATTGTCACCAATTACACCTTTCTTCCTCAATAAGCTTGTGATCAGTTACACCTTGCAACACACTATAGGCTATGACCAGTTGTACCTTGATTCTCAATATAAGTCAAGATACGTTCTACCTTGTCATCTAGTATTGGTCATCCAAAAGATATTCAATAAAGAACCGGACCAACAAACTCATGATTTCACTTTTGATTATAAAACAAGTTTATACATCTACTTTCTTAAACCAATGTAATAATACATAGTTTCTTAGGAGGAAATAACACCTATATCCCACACATAATCAAGTAACTGAATACATAAATTATATTGATGTCGTATTTAAGAAGTTCAAAAGATAACCGTTATACTTCATAATTAAACATAATTTCTTGACACTTAGATCATAATGATATGACCAAGTTATCACTAGAGTATTATATGTAAAGCTTCTCATGTTATGTTTTTAATATAAAGCGACTTGAAAGATATGTTAGGAACGTAAACAAGATCAAGTCAATATTACTAACCTCAAGAGGAAGGATGATGTCTTCGTTGCAGTCGTTACTTCTTCACTTTCTTCAGGTCTTCAAATTAATACTTGTATGTCTCAACATTCCTAGACTTTCTAGTCTAACCTTGTTAGAGCACTGCTCGGTCGAACTCGCATGCGTTGCTATCTCAAGCATGTTTGTCAATGTTAGTGATCAAAACTATAAGTCTTGATTTCTAGTCTACTATTAGCTAAGTCTCGGACTAGGATAGAAAGTATAGTTGTGATCAAGACTCCATGGCGATCATCATACAAAAATCACGAAGAACTACTCAACCCTCTTCTTTCTTTGGGCTCGCCTATCGAAATCTACTTCGGAACCCTCGCACAACCAAAGCCCACTTGGTGGAACTTCATAGACTAAAAGGTATGTGGAGACTTGAACTTATCTATCACTCAAAAGTCTATCTACTATATCTCCTATCTTGAGACAAAAGTTGTTTTGCTATATAGACTATGATTATACATATTTGCTATTTAAACGAGATATATCGCCATTGTTGAGTTTATCTCTCTTAGATAATCTTCATACTTATGCTTATCTATTTCTCTCGAAATATGTGTTGGTAAGATTTCTCTTTGGTCCAAGTTCATATTTACTAGTGACAAAAGTCATATTAAGTTTTTGCGATCTCGATTGAAAGGCTTAGTGGGAGATTCATTTGATGATGTCATGGACTTGAAAATGGCTTCAAATTATTTGACTATCTTAATTTATGTGTTTATTCCATGAATATTTTATTACCCTGAAAATGCCAATAATGTTCGATAAGAATTTTCTCTGATCTTGTTTATTTATTATGCAGACTCGGAGAAAGCTTCGCATGCGTTTCTTTTATTCAATCATTCTTCATCATTTGCTATCTCAAGCATGTTTGTCAATTTTAGTGATCAAAACTATAAGTCTTGATTTCTAGTCTACTATTAGCTAAGTCTCCATATCCACTACACTTAATGTCACCTCGACTAGGATAGAAAGTATAGTTGTGATCAAGACTCCATGGCGATCATCATACAAAGACGAAGAACTACTCAAAACGGAACTTTCCCACACTACACCCTTACTCGTGGAACTTCATAGACTAAAAGGTATGTGGAGACTTGAACTTATCTATCACTCAAAAGTCTATCTACTATATCTCCTATCTTGAGACAAAAGTTGTTTTGCTATATAGACTATGATTATACATATTTGCTATTTCGAGCCGAGTTTATCTCGCTTATCTATTTCTCGAAATATGTGTTGGTAAGATTTCTCTTTGGCCAAGTTCATATTTACTAGTGATAAAAGTCATATTAAGTTTCAGTCACTTGAAAATGGCTTTGACGAAAAATGGTTTATGAATAACAACTATATAACGTCCTCTAAGAATGTTTCAATGATTGAAATGAGAGTTTAGATTACATAACCATGGAAGGATATAAACATTGTGTGGTAACACATATGTGTGTAAGTCCTTATTCCTTGAACAAAAGTATGCGTACTTTGTCACGCTCAGAAAACCGGAACTAGAGTCCGCGTCTCTGTCGGAAGTTCTCATCCCGAGAAATTCTGCTGGAGTTTGTAAACTAAAAACAAACTTATTCCGGGTACTTAAATCCCGTACCAGTTCGCGTACTTAAGTTGGTTATTTTCTAAAAACGATTATTTGTGAACTTAAACCTATATAAACTAAGGAATGCATAATTGCAAACCGTGGCTATAAAGTTCATGAATCGATTCGAGTGAATAAAATCGTTTTTGTTTCAATTGTGTCTATTATAAAGATCTAAGAAATCGAACAACTCTCTAACTAGTTCATTTGAGTCATTTGAACTAGTTATGGTAAAAAACAAATATGGTTGATATGAAAGTGCTTATATGGCTAACCATTTGGTTAACTAGTGTTGAACCAACTAAATGTACATGTTTGGGTACGGTTACACAAACCTAAAAACGTGCATTTCATTTGTGTGTAACAAGCTAAGTTTCGATCTAACGGTTGAAAGATATTAGCTTGAATCTAATCGAGTTTTCATCTAACAATGAATATTGAATGCTTTGTTACTAAGCTAACATTGATTGCAAACCCTGATTTGAAAGACTATATAAGGGACAACTCTAGTAACTGGGAAACCTAATCCCCACACCTCCTGTATGATACTAGTTGTATAAGCTAGAGTCGATTCTCCTTTAACCTTAGGTTGCTATCGAGACCCTGTAGGTTAACGACTTGAAGACTTCATTGGGATTGTGAAGCCAGGCCGATACTACTTTCTCGTAGTTGTGTTATCTGATCTTGATGTTTCTATCGTACTAAGTACAATCGTAAAGATTGGCTCGAGATTGATTTCTCCGATAGGCAAGATATAAAAGAAGTCACAAATATATTCGTCTTTTCGTTTTTGATTCCGCAATATCTTCTTTCGCTAGTCGATTAAGATTACTGTGAGGTGATTGATAATACTAGGTTGTTCTTCGGGAATATAAGTCCGGGTTATCAATTGGTTCCTGTTCACCTTGATTTATCAAAAGATGGAACAAAACTCGTAGGTATTTATGTGGGAGATAGATTTATCTATTACCGTAGACTTTTCTGTGTGATACAGATTTGTTTATTAAAGTCTTTGACTTTGGGTCATAGCAACTCTTAGTTGTGGGTGAAATCAGCTAAGGGAATCAAGTGCGTAGTATCCTGCTAGGATCAGAGACGTAAGGAGCGCAACTGTACCTTGTATCAATGTGAGATTTATTGGGGTTCAACTACATTCCAGATCGAAGTTAGTTTGTAGTAGGATAGTGTCTGTGGCGTCTTAATACACTGTGTGTTCAATCTGGACTAGGTCCCGGGGTTTTTCTGCATTTGAGGTTTACTCGTTAACAAAACTTCTGGTGTCTGTGTTATTTCTTTTCCGCATTATATTTTGTTATATAATTGAAATATCACAGGTTGTGCGTTTGAATCGATCAATTGGGAAATCCAACCTTTGGTTGTTGATTGAAATTGATTGATCCTTGAATATTGGTCTTTGGTACCGTTCAAGTGTTTTCTCTTGTATTCAACTAGACTCGCAAATTTCTATTTGCTTGAGTAAGTATTGAATCTAGAAAGAGAGATATAACTCTTGAATATAATTTTATTAAGACTGAGTCTGAATGTCTAGTTGATTTTTTAAAAGTATATTGGAGTTAGTCCATACAGATTGCTAATCGAAAATATTGGGTGTGGTTGTTGTACCTCCGCTTTCTCAATTGGTATTAGAGCAGGCAAACACGTTTGAAGACCTTACAAGTCTGTGTTTGTAGCTATCTGACCCTATGGACAAGAGTACAATCTCTGATAAACGCATCACCAGAAATAAAAGTTATATCTCAACTCTATCTATTAAAGAGAAAGATTCGTCAATCTCAAATATAGACGAACCTTGTGTTCTGACGAGACAGACAGATACTGACATGTGTTATTCCGATTACCCTTCAAAAGAGTCTATCTCTATCAATGAATGGGAAACATCTGAAGAGAGTGAACTGATTCTAAATCTTGTTAGGATCCACGCTGATAGATTTAATCGGTTAAAAAAACATGTCAATGTTCTTCTTGGTGTAGTAAGAGACTGTAAATTCAAAGAAAATACTGAAGATCATTCTTCACGTATGATTCTTTAGGCAAGCCTCAAAAATGATGCTTTGGAAATTGAACATCGCTTGAGTAAACTCTATATTCAAGGATGCTTTAAGCAGTCTAATATACCATGTCTTCTACTGCAACTGAGAAAGTTCCAATTCCATAAGTAAAATCGGAATTCCCTTCTATTGGAAAAGATGTGCCTTTTGCCTCTTTTAATCAAGGATGTTGCACATCACATGGAATGAAGAAATTTCCAAACGATGATGTTAAGACGATACCTTCTAATGATCAGAAAGTATGTCTCTTTTGTGATTCAAAAGGACCTGTTAAGCAAAAGAGAAACTCTAGGTTGAATAACAATCCCATTGTTTGACTTCAACACACCTTAGACTTAATCCTCAAAGGTGTAACTGACATTTGTATGTCTAAACCAATTGGTTTCAGTACTCACCTTGTGTATTCTACCAGGAAAGTCAGTTCTATGAGTTCCTCAAATGCTCAGAGGCAAAACAGACGTCTTAACAAAAACCGTCTAAGAAAAGATCAGAAATTTTCCTTTTTCAAAAAGGGAGATAATGATACTTTTTATATGAACCATGTATCAGGAGAAAAGAACAAAGATGATGATATAAGAAATAACCTAAAGGAGTTAATTGAAGGTTATAAAGAAATCGTCAACAAGTTGTCAAACTCCTCTAGCCAAAATTATTCAGGTAAGAATCAATACTATGAGTCATATATTTTGATAATAAATTTTATGACAACTTGTCACATCATAATGGTTTTCCTCCAAAGTTTCGAAGGAAGAAGGATAACCGAAAACAACATTCATTTAATGAGCTAAAGGCTCATATTTATGTTAATTAATCACAAGGTTGAAATCTCACTTACGAAAATCCTGGTTGAGTGAGATTTGGTTAGGTATACTTATTGGCAAAGTGTCTCTGATTATCTAACTAATTTCTTATCATTATTAGATGGATTGTCAGTTAACTATTTTACATGAGTATTTTTCTGGTTATTCTTTCGTAGTTTTTGTTTTGTTTTTTTTTTCTTTTGCTCCATGCTTTCAATCTTAGGTTTTTGAAGAACTAAGATGCATGGACTCTTTCAAGCAACAAGGTGTTGTTAATCATCTTCACAAATAGCCCTGTTGATAAAGGCTTTGTGGACCCTCTTCTTAAGGGTTCATGTACAGTTTCGGGGTTCTATCACAAACCGTTCTGGTAAACCCTAAGACTTCCCGAACTCGTTTATATACCTTTATCCTATTGAGTTGAATTATCTCACTCTAGGCTTCCTATTATCAATGGATTCTTCTTCTTGCTCTTGGGATTTACCTGAAGACTTCGTTGATAATGCGGTATATTTCGAATTCGATGAAAAGAAGGGAACCTTTGTTGAAGTTGAAGGATCTTTTCCTCCTGATTCCTACTCGGATATTGAGGAGGTTGAAGAGATTTCGGCTGATGTGGTTCTTGACTTTCTCAAAAACTTTTAGGATGCAAAACAACAACTTGTTGATACTATGAAGTGTCTTGATGTCGTAAAAACTGAGTTGAAAAAGGTTAATTCTGACCTTGTTCTCATGAAAACACGTGTTAAAGAACTTCTCAATGAGGATATCCACTCTGAAGATGTAGTGGATTCTCTCATGAGGATAATGAACCGTCTATTTGACCTCAGTTCGTTTTCGACTTTGGCATATGAGTTCGCTTTATTTCGTAGCTTGTTGATTTTATTTTCCTAGTAAATCTTCTGATGAGAATTTCTTTTTCTTGTTTTATTTAGAAGAATAACTAGAGTTTGGAATAGCCATTATTGTGATTACACATAGCTATGTCCAATGTTTTCATCTTCATGTTTTTAGGTTTATTTGTTTAAATTATAAAAAGAAAATTGTTTGGAAGATGATTTTTGCAGTATTAATCTTTATGGTTTCATATATTGCAATTTGTTATGGGATATGTGTGTTTGCGTCCGTGAATTATGATTGTCCCATACTTTGTCAAAAGTTAAGTCTTTCATATGTCGATATGCATGTATTGATAAAAGAATGAATGAACTTTTGACATTACAAAAGTTAAAGCCTTTTATGTCATATTTTGATGAAAGAAAGGATAAAACTTTTGTTTACGAGGATTATGTCTATTGTATGTCATTGTGCAAATAGTGATGGAAAATAGAATGAATCCTTGTTTATTCTGCAGTATTGATCTTCCCTGATCCATATTTTATGCATATACTGTGCGGATCCGTAAGTTCTCTTATGTTGAGCATTTCCGATTAGATTAATCATGGGTTTTCTTGTGGTTAATTTAATTGAGTATTATTTGGATTCAAATTCATATTCGTATGTGATTTGTTATTTCCAAAGAAATCCTTCTTTTCTTGTGAAAGTAAGGTCGCTCTTGTTGTTCTTTCAGGAATGACATTTTATGGGGGAGAGTTCTTAACTGAACTTGTGCTTAACTGCCAAATCTTTGTGGGGAGTGCGGCTGTGGAATATTATAAGGGGTTATCTTGTATCTTTATAAACTCCTTGATGAAAGCATTTAGCTTCGGCTACATGATTGCATCTAAAAAGTTGATATGTACTTTCTTTTGGTCATGAAATGTCTCTATGGCAATTTCATTAGGATCCCACTAGTTTTCGTACCTTTGCCAATTTTATTGACAAAAAGGGGGAGAATTAATGTGTAGTTCACACTACAAATACATATGGTTTTCAGATCATTATGTAAGGGGGAGTGGTTTCCATGTGAGATGGAGTATTGACTAAGGGGGAGTGATACATATCACCATAGTATTGTTGTCGAAGTTGTGATGCAATTGAACTGTGATGTTGTGTAATAATACTATGATAATGTGTAACAATGATTGAGAATTCTTGTTTTCTCATTGTTATGGCTACGGATTTTCAACAACGATGATGCTAAACTTACAACCTTTGGAATCATTGGAATACTTGGAAGTGACGAAGATTTCGAGTAATGTTGAAGAACCAAGAAGATCAGGAATGTGGAAGAGAAGCTACAAAAGTTTATTTATCTATTTTTGTATTCCATATGTATTGATAGTTTCGTCACTAAAATTGACAAAGGGGGAGACTGTTAGAGCACTGCTCGGTCGAAATCACACGTGTTGCTATCTCAAGCATGTTTGTCAATGTTAGTGATCAAAACTATAAGTCTTGATTTCTAGTCTACTATTAGCTAAGTCTCGGACTAAGATAGAAAGTGTATTTGTGCTCAAGACTCCATGGCGATCATCATACAAGGACGAAGAACTACTCAAGGAACTGGTGGAACTTCATTGACTAAAAGATATGTGGAGACTTGAACTTATCTATCACTCAAAAGTCTATCTACTCTATCTCCTATCTTGAGACAAAAGTCGTTTTGCTATATAGACTATGATTATACATATTTTCTATTTTGAGCCGAGTTTATCTCGCTTATCTATTTCTCGAAATATGTGTTGGTAAGCTTTCGCTTTGGCCAAGTTCATCTTTACTAGTGACGAAAGTCATATTAAGTTTCAATCACTTGAAAATGGCTTTGGCGAAAAATGGTTTGTGAATAACAACTATATAACGTCCTCTAAGAATGTTTTAATGATTGAAATGAGAGTTTAGATTACATAACCATGGAAGGATATAAACATTGTATGGTAACACATATGTGTGTAAGTCCTTATTCCTTGAACCAAAGTATGCGTACTTTGCTGCTCAGGAAAACCAGAACTAGAGTCCGCACACTGTCGGAAGTTCTCATCCTGAGAAATTCTGCTAGAGTTTGTAAACTAAAAACAAACTTATTCTGGGTACTTAAGTCCGCATACCAGTTCGCGAACTTAAGTTTGTTATTTTCTAAAAACGATTATTTGTGAACTTAAACCTATATAAACTAAGGAATGCATAATTGCAAACCGTGGCTATAAAGTTCATGAATCGATTCGAGTGAATCAAATCGTTTTTGTTTCAATTATGTCTATTATAAAGATCTAAGCAATTGAACAACTCTATAACTAGTTCATTTGAGTCATTTGAACTAGTTATGGTAAAGAAGAATATGGTTGATATGAAAGTGCTCATATGGCTAACCATTTGGTTAACTACTGTTGAACCAACTAAATGTACATGTTTGGGTACGGTTACACAAACCTAAAAACGTGCATTTCATTTGTGTGTAACAAGCTAAGTTTCGATCTAACGGTTGAAAGATATTAGCTTGAATCTAATCAGGTTTTCATCTAACAGTGAATATTGGATGCTTTGTTACTAAGCTAACATTGTTTGCAAACCCTGATTTGAAAGACTATATAAGGGAGAACTCTAGCAACTGGGAAACCTAATCCCCACACCTCCTTTGTGATACTAGTTGTATAAGCTAGAGTCGATTCTCCTTTAACCTTAGGTTTCTATCGAGACCCTGTATGTTAACGACTTGAAGACTTCATTGGGATTGTGAAACCAGACCGATACTACTTTATCGTAGTTGTGTGATCAGATCTTGTTGTTTCTATCGTACTATGTATAAATCGTAAAGATCTGCTTGAGATTTATTTCTACGATAGGCAAGATATAAAAGAAGTATGAAACATCTTCGTCTCATCGTTTGTGATTCCGCAATATCTTCTTTCGCTAGTCGATTAAGATTATTGTGAGGTGATTGATAATACTAGGTTGTTCTTCGGGAATATAAGTCCGGGTTATCAATTGGTTCCTGTTCACCTTGATTTATCAAAAGACGGAACAAAACTCATAGGTATTTCTGTGGGAGACAGATTTATCTATTACCGTAGACTTTTCTGTGTGATAAATATTTGTTTATTAAAGTCTTCGACTTTGGGTCGTAGGAACTCTTAGTTGTGGGTGAGATCATCTAAGGGAATCAAGTGCGTAGTATCCTGCTGGGATCAGAGACGTAAGGAGTGCAACTGTACCTTGGATCAATGTGAGATTGATTGGGGTTCAACTACATTCCGGATCGGGTTAGTTTGTAGTAGGCTAGTGTCTGTAGCGGCTTAATACAATGTGTGTTCAATCTGGACTAGGTCCCGGGGTTTTTCTGCATTTGCGGTTTCCTCGTTAACAAAACTTCTGGTGTCTGTGTTATTTCTTTTCTGCATTATATTTTGTTATATAATTGAAATATCACAGGTTGTGCGTTTGAATCGATCAATTGGGAAATCCAAGCTTTGGTTGTTGATTGAAATTGATTGATCCTTGAAGATTGGTCTTTGGTACCGTTCAAGTGTTTTCTCTTGTATTCAATTAGACTCGCAAATTTCTATTTGCTTGAGTAAGTATTGAATCGAGAAAGAGAGATATAACTCTTTAATATACTTTTATTAAGATTGAGTCTGACTGTCTAGTTGATTCTCTTAAAAGTATGTTGGATTTAGTCCATACAGATTGCTAATCGAAATATTGGGTGTGGTTGTTGTACCCCCGCTTTCTTAAACCTAAACAAAGTTGACTCTAGTAAATAATCAAGCAACTTTAGATGAGTTTTGATACTAAAATATGACAACCAAACTTGACATACCAACGCTTGGTGGGTTCAACCGAGCTGTGCTCTAACAATAGTGACCTCCCGAGATGAATGGTTACTCCAAATCCTTTCATCCTTAGCAGTGGAAGATACATAAACTGGATTAGAGAGGATGTCTGTACATGCATTAACAAGTAAGACACTGTGAATATCAGACAGATTCCAGCTGGAATCAGAGTGTTTTTTTTTTATGCAAAGAAGCATAAGCACTATCGTGCTGGATTTAGTTCAAAAAGAAATAAATCCAGACAAGAAATCAACCCACTTATTAGCAAGTCTTTTAGTATGCAGACAATACCAACTCCCAATTGAACTAAAAGAAACATAATGTGTTCAACTATCTCTCGTAGCTCCCATGTAACATCAGCCGCCCCTTGGATTTCTTTGACAAGAGTTTGATAATCTGATTCAATGATGATTTTCATAAATCCCATCTGATTTTCTAACTTCACATATTCCAAGACTGATGAGCTTTCTAAATGTTCATAACCCATTGCACCATTGAAGCCTATACACCGTGAAGCTAAATGTATACCTGTAAAATCACGAAATACCAGACCATAACCTTCATATTTGGTAATATGACAGAAAGATGCATCATCAATATTCATCTTGAAAAAACTCTATCAGGTGGAGACCATTTAAGGTTAATTGAAACTTCGGTAGTGTTGGTTTTTGGTTTATGCACTGACTCAGAAATGTGTAAGAAAGTATTTATGTGGTGTAAGGTTTGCTGGGGTGTCAAAAGCTTGTCAGGAAAGACCATATTACACATATCTTGAGGCAATCTTTTGTTGGTTCTTTCATTCGAAAAGATAATTCCTTGACCATTATGATACTTCATGTTGTATAAGACTTCATAAACAGACACCAGAAATTTTGTTAACGAGGAAACCGCAAATGCAAAAAAAACCCGGGACCTTGTCCAGATTGAACACCAAACTGTATTAAGCCGCTACATACACTATCCTATTAGCAATTAACTTCGGTCTGGAATGTAGTTCAGCCCGAACTCAGTCTCCCACTGATACAGGTACAATCGCGCTCCTTACGCCTCTTGAATCCCAGCAGGACTCTGCGCAATTGATTCCATTAAACGGTCTCACACCAACTAAGATTTTTTAACTCAATTGAAGAACTTAAACCAAATCTTCCTCCCATAGATTAAGCCTATGATTGATTTCCATATTTACGATCTAAACGGATGATCAGATCAAACGAAATATCCAGGTGATGGAAATCGATAATAACTTGATAAAAGTATGGCTATCCTAAAAATTTGGACTTATGCAAACCGAATTACATCCTAGATTATTATTCACCTCACAAGTATAAAACTTGCAGAATCAACAAAGTCTGAGACGAAAAGAACTTTAATGATTACTATCTATCTTGATCGTTGGAGCAAGCTTTACAAACAATCAAGATCAGGATACTCGAGTTATCAAGATAAAAGATAATTGGACATGGCTTCACGAATCCCAATGAAGTATTCATAGTTGCTCAACCCAAAAAGGTTTTTTGGAGAGGATGACTCTAGATATAACTAGGAAACACCAAAAAAGTAGTGTCAGGATTCAAAGATCCCAGTTTCCAAGAGTTCTCCTTATATAGACTTCAAAGCCTAGGTTGCTTTAGGTTTAAGCTAAGATAGCTTTGGAACCAAGCAAATAATATTCACCGTTAGATGAAAGCTTTGAATCTTATTCACATAAACAAGATATACACTCTGGTTAGGTAAACCGTAACCGAACCGTGTATAAAGACTATGTTCTACATGGTTAGCCGAAACTAGACTATTTGAACTTTAAAAGCTTAACACTCATTTTCATGTTCACTAAGACATTAATCTTGCGTCACTATCATGTGATTAAATGAGTCTAGCGCTAATTAGAGAATTGATCAAATGCAAATCATTTCATAGAAATAATTTTATTACACTTGAATCATAATCGACATAGTTCGTAAATGTACAAGGTACAATTACTTGAATCGTTCGTGAGTTGGATGAGTCTCAGTATGCGGACCGGTTTGCAAAATTATAAGCAATAATCGAGTTCCGGAGTCGATAGAACTTTTTCAGTTCATGTAACAGTTTGCAAACTTAGTTGCAACTCAAAGTTCCGGAGTTGACAGAACTTTTTCAGTTCACGTACCGGTTTGAAACTTAAGACTTTTACCGGTTCCGGAGTTCACATAACTTTTTTATTTCACATACCGGTTTAGGTATTAAACTGGTTCTAGAACATAGAATTGTATTGGCTCGCATACCGGTTTGATTACTTTAACCCGGTTCCCTTACAATAGTTCCAAAATGGTTTGCATACGAATACGCATACCTATCCGGATCACGAAACAAAAAAAGATTTTCCCATGATGTACATACAAATATGCATATCACACAAATCTGAGAGTCGATATATATCTACTCCGCTACATGTACTAGTACATGTAATACGGCTTCTGACATATAACAATTTTCCCATATTGTAAGACTGATAACACTGTCTTGTATTCCGAATATAGTAGTTTTATATTTCTCTAAATCAATTCGAAATATTCCTGAATAACATCAATGACACATACCACTGTTCCAGGTTATTTTCAAATGATAAACTTGACTCATGATTTGGTTCCGAACAATAAATTGTTCTCTACGGAAATTCGATCAAGTATGAACAAATGTTCATTAAGCTTAGTCATTATATTTCGAGAAATTCGTAAGCTAAATACTTAGTTCTCGACTTGAAATTCTTGTCAATGTAAGCTAGTCTAATTAGTTATGCAACAATCGTCTCAAGAATACAAAAGTGAATATAACTTGAGAAATAGGTGGTTTAGTCTTCACTTACCTTTTGTTGATGAAGTTCTCCAAAAGCTTCGGTTGATCTCTGCCTTCAAACGGTAGAACGCAAATGATGACTGGTTCATTTCTCAACTACCTCTATCATAGACCGAGACTTAACTAATTGTAGACTATAAATCAAAACATAATTTTGACAACTAAATTTGACAAAAATCTTGATTTAGCAATACTTGTGAGTTCGACCGAGCCATGCTCTAACACAAAGTACTCGTATCTGAACACCAAATACCATTCTTGTCTTGCAAGGCATCAATTTTGTTTCAAGATCTCTTTCTATTTACATTTTCATGATGGAATTTAGTGTTGTTTTCCATTTTCATGAAAAAATTGTCCTTATTTTTCTGCATGCAATTTTTTTTAATCTCCTCTCATTTATTTAATTCTACTACAACTTTATAAATGTCCTCTGTAATATCTTGTTGTTTATGGGTAAAAACTGTTTCTGCTGGTTTTGGTAAATTTGGGTGTGTGGATGAGAAACGAATCTATACCTTAAATAAATGCACTGCACGGGAGTACTTTAGATTCGAGAGATCAATCTGTACAATCCTGGCCTAAACCAAGAAATGGACGTTCCAGTCTTGCTTCGGTCACAAAGTGAAGGAGATGGGTTGGTCTTAGGGAGGGAAGCGAAGAAGGTGTTGAGACCAGAATAGTTAATTCTGAAGGTGTGGCTATTTTATGACTTGTATCAGAATTTGGAACTGGCTTGCGGAATGTAAGCTATCAGTTCTTTGGTATTTTTCTGGATACTGTGTTGTTCTCACCAAAACTTGTTGTTTTGTGGAAATAGGTAAAACCTATTTATACAAGTCATATTGAACGCACCCTGATCTCCTGGAAAGTGGGAGTGATTGAGTAATAGAGAAGTGGGATTGTGTGTAAATTCCAGAGACCACGTTCCCAATCATGTAGGAAACTGGTTGGTTTACACCCACTACTTCTTACCGCCACTAACTGCCCTGCTTTCTGACACTTTCTTATAATGGACGTGTTGCACGCTGCACGCTGTAAACCGCCAGACCAATACCCTGATGAGCATCCCCCAGTTTGTGACATGTTTGATGTCTCGAGTGTTTTCGTGGAAAACGTGTATTAGATTGCTATGGGTGGCAAGTCGAAGTCAAAAGACTTGCCACAGGAGAATAGCACGTGATGCTATTCGGCTTGTCTTGGTTGGTCGCCCAAAACTTGCCACAGGCCTGTCAGTTCTGTGGCGAATTTGGACGGCTGAGATCGTAACTCATGAGAAAGGGTGGCCATTGATTATGGCCACATTCTATTGGCGCCTGATGGTAGCACAGTGGCGTTATTGGCACATGCCAATGGCGTAGTGGCATATAGTGGTATGCCAGTGGCATAGTGGCGCCTGGCGTAGCCATGGCACAGTGGCGCCTGGCGTATCCATGGCAACTGTTTTGGCATATTGGTGTTAGACCCAAATATGGCTCCAGCAACATTGGCCCTGTTGTTACATCAAACTTTAAAGCCTTAGGAGAATTACTTGACTTAGTTGGCGTGGCAACTTTAGCTAAATTAGGTTTTGGCATATCGAAACCCTAATTAGCGCGTATGGCATGGCCGCAGCATGGCGGCGTCTTATGCAATCGGCGCCATGGCCACATTAAAGGAATTATGGCAGGCCAACGTATGTGAATAACCATAGGCGCAAGGATGGCCACGGGTGGCTATAGAATGGCGTCGTTTCTAAGGTTTGGCGGGTCCCACATGGCTCGTGGCATGTTATAGGGCCAAAGTAGCGTAATTCGGCCACGATTGGAAATTAGGGTTTCAACTAACGCCACTAAGGCAGAGCCGTGTTTAGAATACCCTAATTGGAATATGTTATGGCGTTTGGACACGAACAAGAAGTAGGTTAGCACATTGGCGCGCTATTTATGGTACATTTCCACGTTCGACATACTTATGTGGCAAACTGGCACGTTTGGCATGTTGGGTGTTAGAGCATTGCTCGGTCGAACTCACATGCGTTGCTATCTCAAGCATGTTTGTCAATGTTAGTGATCAAATCTATAAGTATTGATTTCTAGCCTATTATAGCTAAAGGTCTTGGACTAGGATAGAAAGTGTAGTTGAGCTCAAGACTCCATGGAAATCATCATACAAGACGAAGGACTACTCAAGGAACTGGTGGAACTTCATCGACTAAAAGGTATGTGGAGACTTGAACTTATCTCATCACTCAAAAGTCTATTTACTCTATCTCCTATTCTTGAGACAAAAGTCGTTTTGATATATAGACTTTCATTATACACATTTGCTATTTCGAGCCGAGTTTAACTCGCCTATCTATTTCTCGAAATATGTGTTGGTAAGCTTTCGCTTTAGCCAAATTCATCTTTACCTAGTGACGAATGTCATGTTATGTTTCAATCACTTTGAAAAATGCTCCGACGAAAAATGGTCCGTGAATAACGGCTATATAACGTCCTCTGAGAATGTTTCAATGATTGAAATGAGAGTTTAGATTACATAACCATTGGTAGGATATAAGCATTGTTGTGGAAACACATATATGTATAAGTCCTTATTCCTTGAACCAAAGTTTGCGAACTTTGTTGATCGAGAGAAACGGAAGGTGGCGTGAGCCAAGTCCGCGAACTGGCGGAAGTTCTCGACCCGAGAATTTCTGCTGGAGTTTGTGAACTCCTTCCGTGAGCTTAATTCCGCGAACTTGAGTAGGTTATATCTAAAATCGGTTGTTCTTGAACTCATATTGATATAAACTAAGGAATGCTTTTGCAAACCGTGGCTATAAAGTTCATGAACCGATTCGAGTGAATCAAACCGTTTTTGCTTCGATTGTGTATTGTGTAGTTACATAAGATCTAAGCAATTGAACAACTCTCTAACTAGTTCATTTGAGTCAGTTGAACTAGTTATGGCGAAGAAGAATATGGTTGATATGAAATTGATCATATGGCTAACCATTTGGTTAACTATTGTTGAACCAACAAATGTCAATGTTTGGGAAAGGTTACATAAACCCAAAATTGGAAATTTCATTTGTGTGTAACAAGCTAAGGTTTCGATCCAACGGTTGAGAAATATTAGCTTAAATATAATCAGGTATTCAACGGTGAATATTGAATGCTTTGTTACCAAGCTAACATTGATTGCAAACCCTGATTTGAAAGACTATATAAGGGAGAACTCCAGCAACTGGGAAACCTAATCCCCACACCTTACGTGTGATACTAGTTGCATAATCTAGAGTCGATTCTCCTTTAATCTTGGATTTTCTTCTCTAAACCAGGTTAACGACTTAAAGACTTCATAGGGATTGTGAAGCCAGACCGATACTACTTTTCTTGTAGTTGTGTGATCTGATCTTACTGTTTCTATCGTACGAGTACAATTGGAATAATTGGCTTGAGATTTATATCTCCGATAGTCAAGATAGAAAAGAAATCACAAACACTTCGTCTCATCGTTTGTGATTCCTCAATATCTTTTTTTTCGCCGCGCGTCGATTAAGATTATTGTGAGGTGATTGATAATACTAGGCTTTCTTCGGGAATATAAGTCCGGGTTATCAATTGGTTCCTGTTCACCTTGATTTATCAAAAGACAGAACAAAAACTCGTAGGTATATTCGTGGGAGACGGATTTATCTATTACCGTAGACTTTTCCGTGTGATACAGATTTATTTATTAAAGTCTTCGACTTTAGGTCGTAGCAACTCTTAGTTGTGGGTGAGATCATCTAAGGGAATCAAGTACGTAGCATCCTGCTGGGATCAGAGGCGTAGGAGCATAACTGTACCTTGGTTCAGTGTGAGATTGGTTGGGGTTCCACTACAATCCAGACCAAAGTTAATTTGGAGTAGGCTAGTGTCTGTAGCGGCTGAATACAGTGTGTGTTCAATCTGGACTAGGACCCATGGTTTTTCTGCATTTGCGGTTTCCTCGTTAACAAAATTTCTGGTGTCTGTGTTATTTCTATTTCCGCATTATATTTGTTTATATAATTGAAATATCAAAGGTTGTGCGTTAGGATCAATCAATTAGAATATCCGACCTTTTAGGTTGTTGATTTAAATTGTTTGACACTTGGATATTGGTCTTTGGTACCATCCAAGTTATCTCTCTTTGATAAAGACTCGCAGATTTCTATTTGCTTGAGTAAATATCAAATCAAGAGATTGAGATATAAACTCTTTAATATACTTTTCATCTAGATTGAGTCTGACTGTCTAGTTGATTCTCTGAAAAGTATATTGGAGTTTGTCCATTCAGATTGCTAAGCGAAATATTGGGTGCGGTTGTTGTACCCCCGCTTTTTCAATTTGTATCAGAGCAGGCAAACACCTTAAACCTAACAAGTTTGTGTTTGTTCGTTCTTTAAAAAATGTCCCATGGGAAATTTCTTTGGAAAACTTACTCTTGGCATCTGTAACGCACGCCAGAATTTCTTAAAGATTGCTCAAAGATTATTATGGTCAAAACCGTTGGTTTCTCTTGATAGTCTCTCTTCATCTAAAAAGGAAGATTTAGATGATAAGTATCAATCTAAAGGAAAAAATAAAAAGAAGGAAAGATTAAGAAAACGTTCGTCACGCTCTAGGATATAGACCCTCAATAGATTAACTCTTGATCTCTTTGAGGAGTACTATCATAATGGATCAATTGATAAAGATCTATTCAGAGCGTTCGAAGGTGTTTTTAAATTCTTAGAAAATCTTAAGTCTGTTAAGTCTAAGAATCATTCCGAAAAAGGTTCTGTACATGTTAAACCAAATAATACTGTGCAACCTAGGAATCAGAAGAATTTTCCTTCTAACCAGGTTCAACAAAGGAGAAAAAGTTCTGATTGTGATTATCATCATTATTTTGATCACACAACGGGGACTGTTCATACATATCAGCCGGAAATGTTGCATGAGAATTCCTCTGCGCATTATGCCTCTTCGTAACAAGCTTGGCACTACCCCATTTGTATATATCTTGGAATGGGGCAAGAAATGGTTTGAATTGTGTACAGGTTTGTTATTCTCTTTTAGAATACCAATTAAAGCTTTCTTATGCACCCATTATCTCGGACAAAGTGTGTTATCACGGGATGCATAACCTTTGATGTGCAAACGGTTAAGAAAAATCTCACTTTCCATGTGTGGGTCGCGGTTCACAAACGGGTCCAAGCCCATCTTTGGTCTTATAAAGAAGAAGTTCGCGCACTCTCTTCTTCATCACGCGTCCGCGTACGTGAACCTCTAGGGTTTTGTGTATTTCCTCCAGAAGCCTCCTTGGAGAAATTGAAAGAAAGGGTGTCCAAGTTTCACTCCAAGTAAGTAAATTCCTCTTGTTCCTTTCAATTTCTTAGATCTCATGATGAATTCTAAGGGCTCAAAAAGAAGCTCCAAAAGCTCAAATACCTCTAGCATGGATTTTCCTTGTGACCAAAATTCTCTTAGGATTAGGTTTGTGGATGATTCTTGTTCTAGAATTTTTGAAAAGATTTCATCTAAAGGTTTCATCCTTGAAAAGAAATTGGATCTCTCTAGTGGGCATGAAGAGGATTTAGCTTGCTTTAAAAAATTCAAGCTTGGAAATATCTTTGATGGTCATGGTCAAGGTTTTGATTCTCTCACAAGAATTTTCTATGCCAACATTCATGATGTTGATCTTAATAAAATGTAATTCAAATCCATGATAAATAGAGAAAGATTTCTTGTTGGTAGAGAATTGATTTCAAAGATTACCAACATTCCGTTGGGGAACGTGCGTCTTCCTAGACCAAGTGATGAACGTCCATCATGTGATGAAATCTCTCTTGGGATTTGTGGCAAGAAGGTAGCTTGGAATCAAGGAAAGTTTCCTACTAATGATCTTGGTATCCCGTTGTTGGCTTTTGGGAAACTTGGTATCCCCAATCTTTGTCCCTCCACAATTGAGAATTCTTGGTGGAGTCATGAGTTTGTGGAATTAGTCTATTTCCTTGAATCGGGTGTTCAAAGTCTCGATATTTGTGGTTTTATATATTGCAATTATTATGGGATATGTGTGTTTGCGTCCGTGAACTATGATTTTCCCATATCTTGTCAAAAGTAAAGTCTTTCATAAGTCGATATTCATATGTTGATAAAGGAATGAATTGACTTTTGACAAATACAAAAGTTAAGCCTATATTGTCAATTTTTGATGGAAGATAGGTTAAAATCTTTTGTTTACAAGCATTATGTCTATTGTATGTCGTTATGCAAATGGTGATGGAAAATAGAATGAATCCTTGTGTATTCCGCAGTAATTGATCTTCCCTAATCCATATTTTATGTATTACTGTGAGGCTCCGTAATGTGTCTTATGTTGAGCACTAAATGACCAAGTTGATTATTTTATGATTAGCTTTGTTGTTGTTCCGTAAGGTACTTTATGTCGGGCGTTTTTGAACTAAATTAATCATCTTTTTTGGTTATTTAGTTATAACTCCATAAGTCTTCTTATGTTTGAGCGTTTTTGACTGGGTTGATTATTTTCATGATTAACTTAGTCATTGCTCCATAGATTCTCTTATGTCGAGTATGACCAATTAAATTGAATACAGTGTGTGTTCAATCTGGACTAGGTCCCGGGGTTTTTCTGCATTTGTGGTTTCCTCGTTAACAAAATTTCTGGTGTCTGTGTTATTTCTATTTCCGCATTATATTTGTTTATATAATTGAAATATCACAGGTTGTGCGTTAGGTTCAATCAATTAGAATATCCGACCTTTTAGGTTGTTGATTTAAATTGATTGACACTTGGATATTGGTCTTTGGTACCATCCAAGTTATCTCTCTTTGATAAAGACTCGCATATTTCTATTTGCTTGAGTAAAGATCAAATCGAGAGATTCAGATATAAACTCTTTACTATACTTTTTATCTAGATTGAGTCTGACTGTCTAGTTGATTCTCTAGAAAGTATATTGGAGTTTGTCCATACAGATTGCTAAGCTAAATATTGGGTGCGGTTGTTGTACCCCCGCTTTTTCATTGGGGATGCCAATTAACGTTTTGGCGAGGCATGGCATGTTCGGCAGGTCACTAATATGCCTGAGCGGAATGGCACGTTTGGCATGTTTGGCATGCCAATTAGCGTATTAGCGCAACTTTGCCTCTTTTGATACTGTGGTAGGTTTAGAGCAACCTGATTGGTCGATTAAAAGAGGGGTCGACCAAGCATGGGTGTGGCCACACTTCTAGTGTGCGTGTGGCGGATTTAAAGCGACCTAATTGGTCGATGAGAAATAAGGCTGGAAAGTATGGGCCAAACCACAACTCATGTGCGTGTGGAGGTAATAGGGGCCAGTTCGAGCAGCATGGGGTGTGGCCACTTGCAAGTGGCGCCGGCTGGCCTATGGCATGGCCACATCTCCCTTTTCTGTTGCTCCTATTCCGCGGCTCCTTTTATTCCTTTTTTTTTCTGATTGTGGGTAGGATTTTGCACCTACTAATCCATGGCGGATTAATTTCCTAGTTCGCATAAGCTTAATTTCGACAGGCGAGGTCTAATATACTGCGCAGGGCGCAAAACCCTAATTTTGCAAATTAGTTAGGGTAATATCTGAATCCTGTGAATTATCACAAAATTGATTGAATTCTATGTGTTGACACAGAGTTCTTTGAGTTTATTGCCAGAGAGCAGTGTGCTTTCCGATTGAGTACTTTTATGCAAGGACCTTAACCTTGATACTTGGAAATTCGTGCCACTCTGCTGCGAGTGAACAAAAATTGTCATGCCACATCAATATTAAGGGTTCAACTAGGGAACATAACATAGGAAAAATACTCGGCAGGCTTCGGCATTAGTGACTAATGCAGCTAGGAGCTTATATACTCATTAGGCTATATACTAGTGAACAATTCATCTAGGAGCTTGAGTTTCAATATAATATGAAGAGAGACATAGGTACTCATCAGATTTTGATATATTCTCCAAATTCCCTGCGGAATATAGACATATCAAAATCTACTACATATGATGCCGGGTCAGGTAGATAGACTTTTACAGTTTTCGCCCTATACTGAAAACCACCATCAACACTTGTGTACCAGCTGCCGGATGAAGCTTGTCCAGTTGAGAATCGCGAGCTTTGATGTTGTTATCGAAATGACCAAATGAATTCTTGTTTCATAAGCTAAAAGTATTTCTGGTCATATCTAGCTTGTTGTTCACATTATAAGCAGCACTATATTGGATATTGTCACCCCAAGCTTTAATAATCTGACCCTTGAAAGAAGCATCCCTCAACTAACTAGCAAAAACATTCCAATTCCTACTTGCATGGTTATCACAATTATAAAGATTTAATATAATTGGCGTATATTCCGATTCTAGCTGAGTTAAATGAGACAAATTAGAGTATATAAAATAATTAATCCAATCACCATTAATCATAGCTTTATCTAGTCTGGACTTTATTTTTCATGTTCCGTACTTATTACTAGTCCAATTATAGGGCTTGCCCTTGTAACTTAAGTCTATCAAACCCGCGTCATAAATACACCTGACAACAAAAGGGGAGGTAAAGCTGGAAGCAACATTGTTACCATGTCTTACAGTAGAATCAGGATTAACATTCTAGTTTCCAACTAAAACCCAAAGATGGATTACTTCTAGACCTAAATCTTTAATAACCATAAACACAAGAGAAGAGCAATTATGGCTTAGGAGGATCATTTCAGACCAACAATGGAACATGTTTTTAGAAGAATGTACCATCTCAAACTTAAAGCCATCCTTCCATAGAAGAAGAAGAAGAAGACCTCCAGATAAACTTATAGAAGACTCAAAAGCATAATTAGGATAGTCGAGATATTTTGAGTGTCCAAGCTAGTAGTATTGTCAGACTGCATAATATTTGGTGGACTGATATGGATATTATGAGGATTCATTGAAGGATCTTGGTTAAGGTTTGAGTTCCCCATTATTTTGTTATTCCTCAAGACTTTAATAGGTTTTTTATGTGCCATCTCTTCTTCAATGGAGTTACTCAGACTCCTATTATCATTTCCTTCCCATGCATCACTTTCTACCCTCTGATGAGACTCGTATTTCGTTATTGTTAAACTATTCAAATTAAAAATTATGCAGTATGTAGGCAATTGTCCTCTGAATGATAATTTACAAAGCATTTGTCACATGGGTTGATAATCCCAGTGAAATCGAGCCCATACATCTTATCCAAAGATTATTTTCAACTATCCTCCTCGATGTATAGGCTTCGTAAGTTGAACTTCAATCCTCTCTTTCACAATGTTTCAATATCTTGGTCTACAATTCTTAGGATCTGTTGATATCTTACTTCCCAAAAACCAATAGCTTTATCCACAACACTAACATTCATGTGCTCAAGTTTGAGATACTTGTGACAGCCCGGATTTTCGGACTTCCAGCGGACACGGATTCGACCTTGTGGATCTGGCCCGATCCAGCTTGCAAGTCCAAATTTCCGGACCGCCACTTGTGTAGGACCAGATTTTTTCGTTTCAGAAGATTTCTAATGAAATACAAAACTCAACTCAACTGAATTTTATAAAATGAAATATAATATTACTTTTAAAATTACAAAAATGTAAAATACTAATTACAAAATCAAAAGTAAAAAAAATTGAGAAAAACCAACACCTCAATAAAATCCAAAACGCGATACCCAATCCCCATGATACAAATAATTTCTTTTACGGCTAGTCTTTCTTCATTCTTTGTGGAAAGGAGGGAAAAGGGGTGAGCAAACCACAGCCCAGTAGGAAGTCTCCAAAAATAATAGAGTGCATCGAAAAACAAACAAATGCAACAGATATAATAATTAAGACCATGCATAAAAATTCACAATAATACTTACGCCATTTTAACCATAAATATTTAACACTTTCTTACTCAAATCTTCAACATTAAAATCTAGATCATTAATCTAGTTGTCATAGTTATTTCGGTAAACAAACCACTACTATTCCCCAACAGTCTTTTTTTTCTTTCTTCAAACGATTCTTAATCTAATTGTCAGAGTTATTCCGGTAAACAAACCATTATTGTTCCCCGAACAGTCTTCCCAGGGTAGCCACCAGTGGTGGGATGCCATAAAGGCCTGACAATTCAGCATCAAACATATATATTAATTCTTTATCTATTTGTCAGAGTTATTCCGGTAAACAAACCATTATTGTTCCCCGAACAGTCTTCCCAAGGTTGCCACCAATGGTGGGATGCCATAAAGGCCTGACATTTCAACAGCAGATATATACATATTTTTTTCTAGAACTCATTTCAAATCAGTGCATTTAATCCTACGTGTACCAAACCGAATCCCAAAGAACTAACCGAAGTAAACCCCATTCACTAATGCATTAAACTCACTTTCGCCAATCTAAATTCACTTCCATTCACTAATGTAATGCATCAAAGTGACTTTCACAAACCAAAACTCAATTTCATTCACTAGTAGTATAATGCATCAAATCAATTTTCACAACCCAAAAACTCAATAAATATGCATTAATATATTTCCTATTTTGAGAAAAACATTACTACCTACATTAAATGTTAAAATAAAAACCTAGAATAATTTAACAATGGGTGCTGCTAACTTGTATACCCGTATACAACATAAGTATTAATTATTTGTTCCCTTTTTTATCGTTTATAGAAAAATTTGTATTAAAATCTTAAACTCACTGATTTAAGAAATTAATCATAATTAATACAACATTACTCCACAAATACCCTTAAATGTAAAAGATTTTCTTTATTATACTTTCGGTAAACTATGCATGAGATCTTACAGCTAAAATTATGCCTTTCTTTAATCCCTTTTAGTCCCCTATTTTCTGGTGACTGTTATTATGGAACTGCCATTAAAAATCCAAATGAGAAAAATCAAACCAGCTATTGGTTTTTTGGGTTAATTTGGTTAAAATATTTTCTTAAACTTCTCTGTCTGTGAACTTAGGAGTGGTAAATGAAGAACATAACAAATATATGTGTTCAGTGGGGTAGAAAATGTGGATTCTGTTGATAATCATGGGAAGATGAATTAAGAAACAAAATTCCACCTTAACATTGACCACCCAAAAGAATTTAACCCTTGTTAATACCCTATAGACGAAAATCATAGATTTTATTCAAAAATCATAGATCTATCTCAATCTTAGATAAAACCCTAAGAAAAGTTCTGTATCTTTTTCATCTTCAATCAGACGAAATAGATCATCTCTAATTCTCTATAGACAAAATCAAAGATACTGATCTTGGGGAATATAAGGGCAATAGACGATTAGGTTAATTATAGATAGTGAAAAATAATAATTGTGGCTTAGGGGTTTTTGAGCTTTAAAATAGTGTGATCGGGTTACACTTTACATCATCATAAAAATGGAGAAGAAGAGATAAAAAAAAAAGGAAGGAAGAAGAGCAGGAGACGGAAGAGAGAAGATAGTGATTGTTTTTAGGGAAAATTAAAAAAATGCCCATGTGGGGAAATGTATTTAAAAAAATGCCCACGTTATTTTCCTAATTTATTTAATGCCCATGCCGTTAAGTTTTCCGCCCGGACTCATCATTTCAGTAAAAACCCGTTTACTTGGTCAATTTCTCATCACATGAGAAGAGAAAATGGTGGGAGCAATTACATATTAGCCCATAAATGATGAATGGCTCAAAAGTTGGGGTTTTAATTAAATGATTGTCCACCGTTCATTTGGAGTGGTATCACTAGAAAATCGTAATAACCAAAACAGCACTGCGTTCCCTTCTCTTTTCTTTCCCCTTGCTGTTATCTTCTCAAATTTTTATGCGGACTAAATCAATGATCTTCGAAATCAAACCTCTAATGAAACAAGTTTATTTCTCTTCATCTTTCATTCCATTTTGATGATGTTTTATGCATACAGCAGATCATTGATTTTGTGTGAAGAAGAAAGAGGAATTAGGGGTTTGTCGATCAACTGTGAACCGATGAAGAAGAATCGAAGAAGATGAATTGTTGTGGTGTTGATGAAATTGAGAAGTTCGGAAGACAGATCCAAGAAGAATCGAAGAAGAATCCGAAAAGTTCAAAGTTAGGGCTGATGATGTACGTCGAATTAGGGTTTGTTAGTGTCTGTCGATTGAAAAGAGGAAATGGGTTTATGCGAAATAGGGTTTGAATCGGATCAAGAAATGATGTCATTGCAAATGGGTTGTTGGTATGAATGATAATGATATTACAGATGATGGTGTTTTACGAGATGGAATTTGGCAAACAGAACAGTGGTTGTTGGTGTTGGTTTATGTTGAAGATGGAGAAGGAATTAAGACAGTGAATTAGCGGGTGGAGTGGATGATATAGGATATGATGACTTTGAATGAGTTCCTGGTAGTCTTGTAGTAGTTGTTGGTGGTGCAGGATAAGGATTTGAGAAGAACGGGTTGGGTTGTGGTGATTATCAAGGACCTGTGAATGGGTTAGAACTTGTGATGGAGTCTGGTAAAGGATGGATTTGAAGAATGTGGTGTTTGTGTTCACTGAAGAGAGTTGGATGGAATTGCATACGACTTATCAGTATGGTTCACCAATTGGATTTTTGAGCTGAGGTTGGTGTGGATTGGTGTTGCGAGGTGGTCGTGTAGTTGACTGCGGGAGAGGCTGAAATCTTTGATCTTGTTGCTTGTTGTGGTGGTGGTGTTTGAGCCAGGAAATGAATTGAATGAGTTGAACTTGCAGTAATTGGTACCAGAGAATATGCAGGCATGGACTGCTGTTTGGAATTGACACAGAGGAATAAAATGCACAATGTGTTGGTTTTACAGCGAGTCACAAGTTGACTCATTTCGGGCACTAAGTCAACTCAAGTTTAACTGAGTCACCGGTCCAACTCGGGCCAACCAACTGAATCAAGGGCTAAAATGTCTTTTTACATGAGCGATTTAAGGCCACCTGTCCTCTAACGGAGTTTAACCGTTTTTTTTGAAAAAACGGGATGGAAAACTTAACTGTATGGGCATTAAATGAATTAGGAAAAAAACGTGGGCATTTTATTAAATACATTTGCCCACATGGGCATTTTATTAATTCCCCCTTGTTTTTATCCCCTTTGTTTTTCTTCATTAATAAAGTCTAAGGGTATTAGTGGAACACAATCTTAATTACAGAGAAATTTTAATGAGCTATTATTTCACGAACTAATTTCAATTTCCAACGTAAATAAAAGTCCATAATACCCCTGTTAACTTGTATACGGGTATACAAGTTAACAGGACCCTTTAACAATAATGGTTAATAATCAATATATAGAACTCACAAATAAATCAATTTATACAAAGAAAATAACATAATAAATTTAAAACAAACATCGTGATTATTAGCTTGAAAATCAAAAAGCAACCAATATAATTTTAATGCTAAAATAAGTTTTGATTTTGATATTAGGTAGAAACCCCCTACCTTTTTAGCAAATCCCAAACTCTTGAATCAATCCAAATCCAAACAAGACATGCACAATTCCCAAGAAGAAGAAGGATTAATAGTTTAAGTTTTCTTTTTATTATTTAAAGCAAAAGGTAAAAAGAGAAAAGTAGAAGGAAAGAGAGATGAAAATGATGGTTAAAAATGTTTTGGGTTTTGTGCTAGGAGACAAAAGAGAAGAAAAGAGAAGAAAAGAGAGGATGAAAGTGACGGCTCCATTAGGTTTCTCTCTTTTTTTTTTCCTATACACGTATTTGTGAATAAAAACCCTAGCCAACTATTATTTACCACTCAAGTTTTGATAAGGGACACACTATTTTATAAACACACCCCAATATTAAAGTACATGCACCCCAAACACATAATAATATAAT